>CM047982.1:31073048-31084878 GCA_026261665.1 Melanotaenia duboulayi
GAGCGACTTATAGTCCAGAAAATACGGTAATCAAACTAAATTATTCATTCACTGATTCATCGATTCATTGATTCATTTTCTATACTGCTTATAGGGGAGCTGGAGGCTATCCCAGCAATCAGAGGGAAGGATGCACCCTGGACGGTTCGCCAGTCCATCACATGGCTAACACAGGGAGGCAAACAACCACTCATCCTCACTCCTAGTGAGAATTCAGGCCCTGTTTACACCACCACCTCCTGCAGAGGAAACTCAAATAGGACCACTAATGATGTGAAACTTTGCAACGACACAGCCGGGTGTGTGTCACATCCTCATAAGACCAGGAAACCCAATACAACAGCAGGAGTATTACGTGCCACCCTCCATACCGGCTGGTCAACAATGGTATTACCAAATTTTGTCCCACCAGCAACGTGTCCTCCCGGGTCTTATCCAGACGTGTCTTAGTAAGCCTCCACTTGTACAGATGTGCACTGATTATCTGTTTCACGTAACCTGCTCATGGTGGTAGTAATGTTCTACCAGAAGCAGGTTTTCCTTCAACAAATGAAATTCACTGACCAGACTTCAGTCTTTAAAACATCTAAGTAATTTAATCCCGTAGAAATACTCAGAAGGTAAATTTCATCACATCAGCTTGAGACTTTTTGTGGTTTCAGAACGCAGGAAACTGCTTGGTTCAGTTATGCCGGAACAAGATTTCAGCTGATTTTATCAACTTTGGTTGACTTTTTAATGAATGAGTTAATTTTCTGGCTGCTGCTACTGTAGGAATAATTACGTAGAGGCAGATCAGCTGAGTCTGGTTTGACGGCTTTTTGCTCCCCACGTTTATTCTCAGGACGGAGGACTGGACAGAAAAGAAGATTCAACGTGATTGTCTCCTCAGCACGGCTGCTTTTTATTAGTGAACACACTTATTATGAGTTAAACAAATGTGTGTTATGTAACCAACTGGACTGGATTAGAACTGGATAAATGTGAACGGGACTATAGCTGGACTGGATACTTTACAAATAAAAGAGAACTGGGATTTCACTGGGAGCTCAAACGTGGGGGGAGGCTCAGATCCAACAGCCGGACCTGGAGCAGAGCAGTATAACTAGATAAAGAGTTATGTTTGCAATCATTAACGTTCCAGCTATAGGTTAACAACATGGAATTCCAACATCTGTGTGTGTGTTTGTCTGGTTTTCCACTCGAACCATTAAACCCACCATCTGACCCCTGGCCCCTGCTAACTCCAGCCCTGAGGCCCCCATTGTCTAAAACTGGACTGGCAGGACATCAGCAAACCCGCCTGCTGCCTTTTGACCCTCAGACTCACCTTCTGTATGGATTTCTGGGATATTCATACCTAATAAATTTCCATTGTTGTTATGAATTAGGCATTTAAGCTGCTCCTAGAAAAGCCAAACAAAAAGCTCAACTTGCTTTTTCCTCGTCTGTTTTTGCCTTCCTGGCCTGAAAGCTTGTATTTATAACCTCATGAGATGCAGGAGGCTTCTGGAGTACCTCAGATAGCACTCATGTTTTCAATGTGACGCCTTTATGTTCAACGCTCCGGGCTGAGTTTGAACTTCTACAACATCAAAACCACAATGCTGCACACGGTGGTCAATCCCATGACTCTCAGCTGCACAGAAAGAGTGGAGACACAATCTGTCCTCATGTTGGGGTATTTACTGCTAACAGCTGGTGTTTCTATTTCCAATGTTTGCTTTATTTTGGAGAAATGCCTCGTTTGGACTTTGCTTTTGTTGTCTCATTGGAAAGTCCAAGCCCTCATTTTTCCGAAGGCCACCTGATGTTTTCCTCTTAATATTAATGTTGTTGTCATTTTCTAAGGCCTTCCTGATCAGCCTGAGTGGTTCTTGTACCATCATCTACAGGCAGAGGGCAGATCTCCATGAGAGAGCCACTTAAACAAATATAGCTTATTGTGTCTCCGGAGCTGTTATCATCTCCATATAATCTCTCTCCACAGGTCACCTGGCTGGATAATGTCTCCTCAGCAACGCTTGACCTGTAATTAGTGCCCATTAACAGAGGTGAGGTTGCAGTCATTCCTTGTTGTAAGAGTCTTTAAGCCCTCAGGATTCAGGGTCAAACTGCATTTAATGGGAGCAGGGAGCTCTGCCCACCTTTTCAAACCCACATTAACCTGATTGCTGCTCCGCCTCCTGCCTCAACCTTTGGTGTCAAGGATTTCTGGGTGTTGACATGTAGGTGCTGACTTGGAGTCAAAGACTGATCCTTCTTTTGATGCTAAAAGAATGAGCTGTTAGCGTAAATCTGCATGTTGTAGCCTGCTCAGTTTGTCAGGTTTTTGTTGTTTTGTATTAAATCTAATTCAGGCTAATTTCCACATAAAAAAAGCCATTAAATAAAAACTGAATCAAATGAAGTAAAACCCTCAAGGGAAATTATAAACCAGTTATAAATTATACTATAAAACTATAAAACAGATTTGTTTTTAGATGAAAAAATTATGTTCATTCTTTTAAATGAATTTATAAAATAAAATTTATAAAAAATGAATTAAATAATATATAAAATAATATCTATATATTTAAATGACATTAAAATCAAATTGTGCCTTTAAAGAAATTGGATTATAAAAGATATCTAATGATCTTTTAATTTATTTGAACTTTTAATTCTGTATGTATCTTATTTGATGCAGTTTCTGAGACCTATTGCATCACTTGATGTTAAAAAGTTTGTCCCAAATCCTGCTGTATACAACCCGAGTCTTGTCTTCTGCCCCCTGGTGGATGCCTTTCACACTACAATAATTCTGACATCACACGGTAATAAACTGTACATGTATGGAATTTATTTATTTCTACATTTTGTTAAAAGGGCAAATAAAGATATCAGATTTAAAGTAAAAAATAATAAATAAAATTTGAGTCCTTTGTATTTTAGTCAGACTTCTGAAGGTTTAATCAAGAGTTAAATTTTATTATGTCAAGATTCAGTTATGATCTGAATAAATAGAGTTTGGTGTGAGGCTCTACTTTTATCTTAACATTCTGTTGTGGATTAAATAAGATAATTTTTTTTTTTTGGTTAAATTACCATCCGTTTATTACAGGAATGATAAGTTCAGAGAGGATGTGTCTTAATTTAGTTATTTTCCCTTCAGCCTTTTAAAAGCTGAGGCCCTCCAGGTGGGGAACATCATTCATTATTCACTGGTAACACACATACTTAAAATGACACATCTTAACAAATCTTAGAAGCGTTTTCTTTACTATGTCTCCAAAAGTATTCAAAAAGACTGCATATTTGCAGAGATTTACTCATTTCATTATTGGTATGCAGCTCTTGGGCAGTGGCCTAAAAAATAGGCACATGGCTGAAAGCTTGAGGAAAGTTTAGACCAATTAAATTAAATAAACAACAATTTACTTACAAAATAAGGTTTGATATGAGAAGTAATATGAATTCAGTGCAAATTGAATGAACTTATAAGTACATAGAATAAGATATTAATGTTTTTAACTATTTTTATATATATATTTTATAGCTTATGACGTATAAATCGTACATATGTGTAGGAGTTGTGTTCGCTTGTTGCAGATCCTTTCCTAGAAACCTCTCCTGCTAAAAATAAAGTGAAATAAAGACAAGCTACAGAGCATGTTTGCATAGATTAACTAGTAAAACTAGAGAACAGACTGCTGTATGATAAGCTAGTCGTCAGCTGGAGGACGTCAGAGATCAGGTGTTTTAGTTTAGGTGAACATATTTAGATCTTCTCCAGAGAAAACTCTGAGAAAGGTTTAGGAAAGCTGAAAGAAGAGGCTTGGTTCAGACCTATTAGCTGTTTTTTTTCTAACTATTCTGTTACTTACTTATGCTTTCCTTTATTAAAATAAACCCAAATACCTGGTTTTACTAAACTGATCAAATTCAGACCAGACACAGTGACGGACTGAAATCTACAGTAAAACAGAGTCTTTACCAGCATCTCCCCAAAACAGGAAGAGGAACACAAACATTTCCTGTGACCCTTTTAGACTTCTCTTCAAGATGTGAGATAGCGAGGACATTTCTGTCTGTCAGAACTGTGGCGAGGCCTGAACAGACTTCCTCCAACTGGTGTCACGCTGCACTGATAACCGATAAGATCCAGGGTGAAACATAAAGAAACAAAAGATATGGGAAAGATGAAGAAGATTAGACAGCGAGGAGTTTCCCAGCAAAGAAAAGACATTTCTTATTCTCCTGCAACTATTTGGATGATATAAAGTTTTACTTACAATTAAGTGTATTTCAACAGAAATCTCAACCACTTACTGACACACAACAGGGAACAATAACATGTTCACTTATTGTTTTTAAAGCCTTAAAGCCTTGGACACACGTCCGGTCGAAGTAGGTTGCAGAGGTTTTCTTGCCACTTCAACATCATGGCTATTGCTGGAAATTGGAATAAGAGGAAAAGGCCCTCAGCAGACGGTGGAAGATCTCCAGAGCTGCTGAAGAGGACAGTCAGCGGCTCTAAAGCAAACAAAAGGAGAGCATCTGGCCCTCAGCTGGATAGATGGTGTCACCGCTGAACCCTCTGGAGACGACGTAGGGCGTATCAGTGAAACATTGAGGAAGGAGAGAAGACCCAATGAGAAATCACCACTCATTTAACAATCAGATAGTAGATCATAATGTTTAAAGGTAACAACATCCAGGCCTATTAAACCCTTAAAATCCTTCAATTTTTGCCTAAATCTTAGCTTAGATAATGGTGTAAAACAGTTGTTCTCAACCTTTTTTCCTCAGGGACCCCCTTCATGCATATACTAAAATGCCATGGACCCCCTGCTCCACCCTGTGCTGAAACCATTCTTAGTTTTAAGCTTTCATAAGTAAGATTCTCACCATGAATAATGTATTCTGGTGGAGTCCTACCCTTTGATAAAGCCAAAGTTAAATGAACAACATACAGCCTTACTTTCATTCATGAAAACAGGGAAAATTTGTGGACATTAATCACAATGGCTCTAATGTTCAAAGCCTCAGGGACCCCGTGTGTTCTTGGGGGGGTCCCAGACCCCAGGTTGGAAACCACTGGTGTAGAACGTGTAGGTACTAGGAAGGGAGACTAAGTAAAATATTTGTCCCGTCCCGTCCACATGATGTCTGGTACGGATGGGTTAAAGAACAGCTGGTGCTCTCATTGAAGCACCACAAGCGAACCTCTACATGTAAAGCTGTTTGCTGCCACACGGGTCTCAGGACGGTCTGAGCTGTGAGCCTCGTGGTTGTGTTGCAGCTTTAGCTTTGCTCTGCGGTGGAAAAGACCGAAGAAAAGATCTGCTTTGAGAAGAAAATAACTGTTGAAAAATGATGAGGTGAGGTGCTATGAGGTTGCTGTGGGGCGTGTTTACTCATGTCTCCTCATTATTTGTCATCTTTGTTATGAAATCGGTTGCTGTCGCCCCCACTGGAGCTGTAGCAGTAGGTTGTATCAAATTGCCACATGTTTGGAGGACTGCATGTCTGTCTTAAATAAAGATGACCAGCTGTGAAGGTATAATGAGTCTCTTAAAGACAGAAAAACATTGTAAACACTTGAGTGAGGAGGTGTTTGTCTTAAATTTTCCATAAAGGGACTAAACTGTGGCAGATTCTCCCACTCCAACACCACCGTTACCAGTCTGCATAAAAGAAATAGGCGTGACACTAAATGCATCTTCAGGAGGCAGTAACTTTATTTAAAGGGTTTACTTAAAACACACATTACAAAAGTAATGCTATGTATGTGCTCAGGGGTTCTTAACCATTTTTTTACTGGGACCAACTTTTCCAGTACAAAGTGGTCCCTGGCCCTTTCAGATTTAAACACGGTGTTGGTTTTATTGATCTCATTCTTGGTTTAATTTGTATTTAATAACTAAACCAAATTCACTTGCAGTTTAACAGCTAAAACCACATTTTACCATTATTTCACATGTATGTGAATCTGCACATGCAACCAGACGCCCAATAGGCTCATAATTCATGGAATAAAATCAGGCTCCTATTAGAACAAATTTAAGCTGGAGTCAGGCTTAGAAACATAAAATCTAATAAATATTTAATTTTACTGCAGCAAAAGACNAATAAATATTTAATTTTACTGCAGCAAAATACAAAAAACAAAAAACAAACAAACAATAAAAACAAAACAAAAAACACAAACAAAAAAAACTGATGACAAAAGATGGAAATTTGATCAATAAAATGATGCAGTAATAAAATACATTCAAAACAATAAAAGGTTCAAATTAAATAAATCAGAGTACATATATTTGTACTTTATTTAGACATTTAAAAACAAAAGTTTCAATTAAACTATATATTTATTATTTTTTAAAATAAACTTGTTTTATACTTTCTTAAGAGTTGCCAGACATGACAGATGTTTTCTGCATCTGCATTTTCTTTCCTTTTAATGTTTGTTTGTATAGAATCCCACCAGCTCGCCATGCAGAAACCACTCTGCAGGAGTTGATCAAGCTGACTGGAATTCATCAGGTAAAGTAAGAATTTGGCCCTGAACCTTCACTGGTTGAGCTTCTCCAGCTTTCCTCAGTTAAACTTCAAACCGAGCAGAACCCGACAGCTTTACTGAGGTTTGCTTCAGTTCGGGTGAGCTGTCCCTGGTAGGTAAACATTGCTGAGGTTTGTGTATTTAGTGCCATCAGGACTGAATGTTAGGAGTTAAAAGAGAGCTGTGGGATATGGAGGGATGGGATCAACTCAGAACATGCTGGATTTATCAACAGGTCTGCAAAGGGGTCAGGTACGGCCGGTTAGGCTAAGACACAGCATCTTCTAGAACAAACTGACCTCTCCTTAATCCCCACATGCTTCCTGCTGCAGGGAGGAGGGCTTTGGACTGAGTTGCTCTTCACCCTGGGAATCCCTCCAGAGCAGATAACAGATGCTGATAACAAAATGCATCTCAGTACACGTCTTAGTTAAACTTTGCTTGTCAGTTTCCTGCTTTTAAGAATCAAATCGTCCTCTTTCAGTTCCTATTAAAACCAGGAGCAGCATGTGTGTTTTCTATGCAGACATGAAGTGATGTTTTCATGTCAGTGTTGGAGACATGCAACCATTACTTTTAACTGGAAAATGTTGAGGAGCATAACAAAAACACAAACAAAAACACAGATATGCTGATAAATACTGAGGAAACTTCAAATTTCAGATGTTTGTTTAAAGTCTGATTTAATGAACGGCTTCTTCATCAAGCAGCTTTTTGACCCTGTGGTATTTTTTTATGCTAAAATCAGTTAGGAATATACTTTAAACTGAGCTTATGGTTTTCGATGGATAAATCCAGCACAAAGCCAAATTTAAAATGTTACATTCTCTAATAAAGTGTGCAAGATTTCTCTCTCAAATGAGGAGATGAGGGTGAAGCAAGTTTCCATGAAGAGCATAACTGTAAATGAAAGGATGCAAAATGAGGGGGGTGTAGATCATGAGCATTTATCCTTCATCTTTACATAACAAATTAATCTTTAAATAAATAAAAATTCCACAAATTCACCTCAGATAAACGTATTTGCAATTAGTTGGTTCCAAAGAACAAAGATGAGGCCTCAATTATTTGTAAACACCGCCACCTAGTGTCCGTCTGGGAGTAGTGCAGGTTGATGCTGTTAACTTAAAGACCTAAAATCCTACATTTTATTCGTTTTTAATAGAATGTAAACTCAGAAACTCAAAAAGCACCAAATCAGTTTAATTACAAAGTAATTTTAGACACATTTTAATTGCTTGACGAATTTTAACAATGATTATTGCAGATCAGTGTCATCAATTTGTGTAAACTCCTGAAAAAATAAACACTAGAACAGGAATGTATTTGTTAGATAAAGTTATTGTTTTGGTATCGGGAACAAATAAATCATTTTTGAATCTGCACAGGTCACGTGCTGTGTATTTTACTTTTAAAAGGGAGACTGTTGTGTTTGTTTGTTTGTGTTTTACTGGTGGCAGAAATGAGGGTACCATTACTCTTCAGTTCTAACTTCACCAATCTGCATCAACAAGTGCATCCAGCTGACCTACAGGTCGCATTTATGACAGAGAAGTGTGCACTGTGAGTGGCAGGGGGCGCAAGGAGGCAACAAAATCAACGCCGATGCAGAAACTAGAGCTTATGTCCAATAAATCATTCCCGAGGACAATATGCAGTCCCATTCAGAGAGCAGTTCAAGATCTGAGTAAATATTTGCTGCTGAGAAAGGGAGACGTCTCACGTTCCTCATCCAACAGCCAAAATATCTTTCCATGCAAAACACTTCCTTGTTTGGAAAGCTTGTTTTTGTCACTTCTTGGAAAATCTAATTGTTTTACATCTACAAAAAAAAAAACAACAAAAAACAAAAAAACAAACAAACAAACAAAAAAAAAACGAGTAGAAATCAACGTCTTTATTATCCTGAATAAGATTACAAGAAAATCATAATGCTGCCTGTTACTCCCATCATGTAATGAATGAATCTGTCTTCCTCAGTAGAAAAATTTTAAATTGCGCTTCTGATGTGTGCACAATGCTCGCGCGTGCACGCACGGATGGATGCGTGTGCGCGCAGGTGGAGGATCGTGGAATCTAGCCGCACGGTGGAGCAGGCACAAGCCGCTGGGCGCGCAGGGAAACCACAAAAAAAGAAAAAAAATTACAACACACACACATACACACACACACGTACACGCGCAGCAGCCGCTACTTGAAACTGCGAGGAGAGCAGAGGGATCGTCGGAACTTCAGTGTACACGGTAAGAGCCGCTCCGCCGCTTAAATTCTCTTCCTTTTCCAAAGCCCAGAAAATCCCCCTCTCTTGGATATTGTCTGGCTATTTTCATGACATTTTTTCTTCATTCCTTTTGTCTTTTCCTCCATCTCTCCATTTGAGGAAGCGTGCGCGTGCTGCATGGCTGATTGCTGGAAATGAGACAAAAGATCGGGATGAAACACAGAAAGAGATAGAAAAGATAAGAAAACGGGGGACTGAGTTTGAGGAATTTAGAAAATTGACAAATTAAGTTGGTTTCCATTCTCTTTTTCCTGAGCGTTGAGACGTGCACGAGCTCAACAAAAAAGGGGTGTGTGCAGTCCAGACAAAAACACGCGCTCAGACGCAGATATTCTGTTTTTTCCACCTTCACTGAAGGAAAAATACTTTTCCCGTTTCTTCCACCTTCTCGCTCTTTATTAAGTATTACTTATTATTTACTGATGGCTGTAGTTGAATTTATTTTCCCACACGCAGCCAAAAAGAGGAAAAGGGTGAGGGGGGTTGGGTGTGCGTGTGTGTGTGTGTGAGTGTGTGGGGCATTTTCCACTCATAATTTACATCCAGTAAACAGATGAACATGCAGGAATAAGACCCGTCGCCCACCTTTTTGTCCGTGTGGAGATGTGACACCTTATGTATGCGTGCACCTCGCGCACAGACCCATATCTCGTCTCTGACCAGATTATGTCACGATTTAGATGAATTATTGATATCATATTTTCCTTTTATTGCACTGAGAAGGGAAAAAGAGAATGAAGAGGATGAAAGAGCTGGGGATTTGGGGGAGCGTGCGTGGGATGAATCGGGGGTGGTGATGATGGAGACTTGAGGGTGCATCTGATTCCTCCCAAACCCTCCACCGCCTAGCGGCTCATATACAGTTTGCGTAATTTTATCTCGGTTTTGTCATTAATGCGTCAACGTGGATGCGATTTCTGCGCCGAGTGAAACTTTATTAGCCTTCCTCCGTCGGTTAATTGCCTCGTCCTTTGTTTGCCGCGGCACGCATGCGCACTGGATGTTGGGTGTGGATGGGAGAGATGCCACCTTGCCTATCAATAGGATGAAGAGGAGTAGGAGGAGGAAGAAAAAGGGGGGTTATTGGTTTATATGAGGGAAAATAGATTGTGGAACTAACATGTGATGCATTTTGTGGCAGAAAGATGATGTCGAAGTGTGTCTTTGCCCCCCCCCCCCATTTCTGGGAATATGAGGATGGAAATCATGTGTGTGGACGGCAGTATGTGTGTGTAAATGGAGCACCACTATTATAGATGCTTATTTACTCAGTGGATCAGATTGATGCTGCACTGAAGGGCTGGAATCATTTAGTGTAATCTATTTAGCCTGTACAGGGATGAATTTGCAATTAATTATAATGATAATCACCACTAAAGGTATGAAATGATGTGTTATGCTGAATTTTCTGCTTTATTGTAGACTGAAGAGTACTTTCAGGAAAAAAAAAACAAACAAACAAAAAAAAAAAACTACCAAAAAACAAAACAAACNNNAAAAAAAAAAAAAAAAAAAACAGTCAGCACAGGTAAATAAATNAAACAAAAAAACAAACAAAACAAAAACAGTCAACACAGATAAATAAAGGATGGTTAGCTGACGTCTTTCAGAAAAGACCCGATGAGAAGCCGATGTCAGTATCCTGACAGTTCCACGGATTCCTGTGATTTCTCAACTCTTAAATTCACAGAGAACAACTCACTTCATATAAACAGGGGCAGTCCAGAAAATTTTGATGGGGGGGCCAGGCACAGTCACAGACCAGGCAAACGGTACATGTAAATGAGACCTTTAAAAGGAAAAAGGTCCATATTTTAGCAAATAATTAGCTGAATATCAAAACTAAAGTAGTCATTTAATGTAAAGAAATGTAAATTCACATTTATAAAAGAAAAAACATTTTTTTTTCTTTGACCTTAAATCACTGTTGCACAGACTTATCTTTAATTGACAATGAAAAAAAAATTGCTTTGCGTCAAATCACAAGTTTTATGAGTGTTTCTTCAGCATCACTGACCACTTAACTTTGTACAGTCGTCACATTATTTTCAGACTGAAATAAAGTCTGGGCAGACAAAAATCATCACCCACATAAACAGTTGGCAGACTGATGCTGCATAAATGCTGCATTATGATAAAGGTATGGTAGTGTTGATGTAGAGCAATAAATAGACACACGTTAAATGCTGCATTACGAGGTAAACAGTCAGAATCTAGGAGGATCCCAGGACACCACCTGTGTATACAAGCAGTCATCATCTGCTTTTAAACACAGAAACAGAACCAAAATAGATCATTTCTGGTTCCTTTGATTGATGTCAAACATGCCGCTGTTTATCTAAGTAGCGGTTTTATATAAACATGAATGATGGAAGAATTAAACTTTAACCTGATTTCATCTCTGAACTTGAAAGAGCGACATTGGTCCAGCACAAAATGTTTCAGCTGCTCAATTATTTTCGTTCCTTGTGTTTTGCATATGTTTGCATGAATGTTCGTGTATCATGACTGCAGCTTTCTGCCTGTGGCTTATGCTCATTTGGCTACGAGACAATGAAAAAGTGTTACTTATTTATTTATTTATTTTTATGATAGCTGACTTATAGGGGAGCTATGGGGAGCTCAGCTCCCCTAGAAAGCAGATGAGCTCCCCTGAAGACGTTCAGCTGATACTTTAAGGGGGAACCCTACAAATAGTCCACGTTCAGGTTATTTTTAATTTTTCAATATGATATCTGATGTTTCTTAAAAGGAAAAGCACTAACTTGTCGGCGCTATTGAATTAAATAAATGAGTTAGTTTCCAAACAGTGCAGGGGATCTGTTCCATTTCTTTCCTCGCTGAATACAGCAGTGTTATTTGTTTGTGTGCTGTGAGCTCTCTACACTCAGACCACTTAATTTGCAGCTTTTCGTGGTTGCTAACAGAAGTTTCTGTCTCTATACAAAATGTTTCTGATTTTATCAGCTGCAAACAGTTCGCAGAATGTTTTTGACCGCGTTAAC
>CM047982.1:31087466-31124208 GCA_026261665.1 Melanotaenia duboulayi
ATCTATCTAGTCAATGATTCATTTAATTATGTTTTATTTTATTCCAGTCATTTTCGTTTTTGTTATTTTTTTCTCTTTCCCTTTTTTTTATTTTTTATTTTGTTTTTATATATTGTACATACGATTGTACATAACTTCAGGTGTTAAGGGGTTGATCATTAAATGTATTTTTTAAAGCCACAAAAGTTCAAAGTAAAATGAGAAATAATAATGAAATATGATACATTATTTTCCGTAGAATATATTAATTTGTCTTTAGACAAGAAGTTTAAATCAGCAGCGTTTAGAGCAGCATTCATGTGATGTGATGGTAAATCATGTATTCTCTGCTAAACATTCAGTTGCAAGTTATAAAAAACTTTGTATGGTGTTGGGTAGGATAGATTAATCCTGACCTATAGTTTACGGTTAAAAGCCACACTCCTCTTCTTCCATCCTGCAAGTTTTGGCTAACAGAAGTAGAAAACTTGAATTTAACAAGTGTGTCTGCATGTCACAGTTTATAATGGCAAATGCAGGTGACAGTTTGGAGTACAGGTGTCAAACTCCGGTTCTCGAGCGCCGGTATCCTGCAGGTTTTCATTGTTTCCCTGCTCTAACACACCAGACTGAAATTAATGGGTTATTGTGAAGAAGTTGACAAGAAGCTGTTGGATCCATTTGATTTTAGGTGTGTTAGATCAGGGAAAGAATGAAAACCTGCAGGATCCCGGCCCTCGAGGACCGGAGTTTGACACCCCTGGTTTAGAATAATAGAAATGTAATAATTTTTTACTGATTTTCAACTTTTGTCATGTTTACTAATTCACTCAGGTAACTGCTTATTTTGGCCTGAAATCTACCAGCTAGTTCTTTTTTGTGTGCTAAATGCTAAAGTGCTAAATTCCTACCTCATAAGTGGTAAACAGTAAAAACACCATAAAGTGAATTCCCTCAGTTGGCTCAGTAATATAGTTTAATATAAACAATATTATAAATATTACTAACTGTAACTGTAACACAAGAAAGACTGTCATAATTATTTTTCACCCACTTATAGGTATTTCTTGACATTAGCGTGATAAGCTAGCTACAATTAGCTAACCTTGAGCTACACAAATGACAAACTAAATTTTGAATTTTGGTCACTTGAGCGCTATAGACTCACTAATATAAAATGAACAATGAATTCACTGCATTGTCATCGTTCAGTGTGCCACTTTAGTTTGGACAAGTGGATATTTAGAGGAAGCTAGCCCTGAGATCAAACTGAAGCAAGTAATTCAAGTTTAAAATTAGGGAAAAGTCAATGTCTTTTAGCACGCTGGGATAATGATTTAGTTGTGTTTGCATGATATGAGTCAGTTAAAGTATTTTTTTCTTTGTCCGTTCCTATGCGTCTCAGAGATAATTTTACATCCCATCTTCATCCAGTTCTTGTGGATGCACCTGCTATGCATTTAATATCCCTGTGTCTCAGTTTTTAAATAAAAAAAGCAGATACAACCCGGAAGTCAAAGAGATATTTTGCCTTATTCGTTTAGCTGTCTTTCACACATTTATGAAAATGAATGAAAATCATGTCAGCACATGCAAATTTGCTTGAATGCAAATATGATTTGCAGGTGCTATTTGGTGTCTGCTGTGCACATATGTCTGGTTAGCACTTGCAAAACTGACATGGATCACGTGACTGATTATCAAACACAATCTCATACCCAGTGCTAGCTGTCATAGTTACTAGTGTTTTATAATATATGAAGTGTGCATTTTTTAAAATTGTGTTGTCTAATTGTGTCTTTAATTAAATATTCAATATGTTTCTTGTATCTGTTTGAAGCTAAAGGGATGAGACAATGTTAGCCACCGCTATCATAACCTCAATCTATACAAGTGTCTAAGAAATAGAAATGTAAAATTTTACATCACAACAATTTTCCAGTTACTTGAATAATTTCACGAGTATTCAAACAGTACTGCCACTGCTATTGTTCATGAAATACAGAAATCAAGTTGAGGCAGCTGGTTGGAGGCAGCCACTCGAACATGGCAACCATTTTACAAACCCTCCTCTGCATCCTGTTACCTTTTGATCATGGAGGTGTATTTAAGGCATCGAGCCTCTGCTCTCTCTGCGGCAGCACAGAGCGCACCTGAGAGCTAAGCTGACACACGCTGCTTCTACTAATCATTCTTTAGGATTTGAAAGCTGCATCATTTCCTTTACCTTTTTTCTTTTGGGGAGTGACAAGATTAGAACTTGACTTCTACTATCTTTTGCTACTTTCACCACAATTTGAAGCCCCGTCTCTGAATTTCCTGTGTAATTCAGATTTAAGCTTGTCAAAAAAAAACAAAAAATTAACAGCACTGCTCAGTTTTTTTAAGCAAAAACACTAGAATAGCTGATGGTTTTTATTAAAGGAGCTGAGGTGTGAAGTAAGGGAAGTAGCCTCGCAGCTTACAGCAGTGTAAAGGTATAAGTGTTTAGCAGTAATAAATCCAGATAAATGTACAAGCAAAGGTTGCAGCTTTCAAACACCATGAGACTGCTTGAGTCTCGGTTTGATAGGGTGTCGGTCTGGCCTGTTGAGGAATGAGGAAGTTTGAGTTTTCAGTTTCCTGCCAGAGGAAGCATGACACAGTGTAAAATGACTGAACTTATGTTTCTGTTTATTTTTGTGCCTGTTCAGCTGAAGTGAAGTGGGTGTAATGTGAAGTTTACAGGAAGATTGAAGTTGTGTGTGAAATGACAAATTTGGTCAGCTGTGGGTTTGTATGCACACAGAAGTTAGTACACCCCTCACATTTGTGCAAATATTTTATTATATCTCTTCATGGGTCAACACTATAGAAAGGAAACTTTGATATTCTGTATGTCAAATTTTATTTTTTATAGTGTGGTTATATGGACTCTGTGGTTATAACTCTTGAGTTTATTCTGGTTATTTTGGGGTGAAAAAGTCAGTTTATGCTCATATTTTACAAATTTATTGAACAACTTTGAAGCCATCCAAAACACTTTATCTTTGTTAAGCTCCTTATTTGGTCCTTTTTCACCATGGTGATATGTTTTGATGATTTTAATGTAATCTACTGACCAGAAATAGTCACTCATTGCATGAATGAATAGCATGAACAGAAAAAAGGTTAATACACATGTGCATTTAGCGAAAGGAAAAGGAATACAAAGAAATATTTAATTTCATTGAGAGTCAATGAGTTCGGTGCCCCTGCCCACCCTGGTCCTCCCGGAGGTTTGATGGTGATGCAACGTGTTCTCGTCCTCTGCAACCCTTTCACCGTGAGCGCCATCTGTCACGTCGCGCCTCGTCTTCCAGGAAATTACAACTCAAACTGAAAGTGACAACATTATCTGATATGTACCCCAGCGGGGCGGGAATGAGCTCTGCAATCTCAGCTTTGCTCTTTGCTGAATCCTAAATCCACTCATTGGTCCTGGTGGATGTTTAATCACTTGGTGCAGGCAGATAAAGGGACAACCCAACGACCTGTTGTCTTATCTCTGAAGAAGAATGATTTCATCCTAAAAGCAGACAGCAATAATACTTAGACAGTTATGAGATTTTAATAGCCAATCAAATTTTATTTCTGGCCTAGACGNTAGCCAATCAAATTTTATTTCTGGCCTAGCTAGACACTGGCTCCTGTTTGCTGGAAAGCAATTGCTATGACAGAGGGATTGCAAGAGTATTTTCACTGTTATCTACATCTGAGCTTTGCAAATAAGAAAAAATCACCAGTAGTTTGAATCCCTTTATCGTTTTTAAACATTTTAAATAAACTTCACATGTTTATCACCTGTACTGAATTTTAAAGGCTACATTAAAACACCACAATGTGTGGCATTCCTGCTTCTTAAGTTGAGATATTTCTTTTATTAAATGCAAGAATAAATTAATAACTGCAACAATTTCCTGATTCAATAATGCAGTGTGAGCTATCGATCGAAGTGAACCTTAATGCAGAGGTTCACTGGCAGCACTGAGGTGGGCAGCAGCCATTTTGTTCCAGCCCACCAGCACAGCTGAGCAAAATCCTGCAACACCAAAAGACCTGCTGGATTACAGTGTTTCTGAAAACACTGATCACTTTTATTCACGCAACAGTAGGAGTAGGGGTCCGAGAGAAGGGAGGAGACGACGATTTACATGAACATACATGAATGCATGGCTGGACCGGCTGGTTTACACAGAGTTAAAGATCAAAACAGAGAGATGGGGTGTCACATCGTGCTATACTCCAGATGAAATTACACCTCTACTTCTTCACGTAGCCATTTTTAAAAAATTCTTTCAATATAGAAATCATGAATTTCTGCTTATTGCCTCTTAACTTTGGTGTTATCAAAGGAAAGGAGTCAGCCAGAATGCACAGTTTATGTTGAGAAGCAGGCAGCTAATGAAAGCATAAAACCAAGCATGGCTTCAACATGGGCAGGGGGTCCACAGCTTTTTGGTAGTTGCATGAAGGTGGTTTTCATGGAAAATATGTTGGGAACCACTGCACAAGGGCATGTTATTGGACAAGGAGGGGTAAAAAAGGAAATGAAGGAGGAAAGAGAGGGACAGAGCAACAGGTAGGAGTCAACATCGGAGGGACTTTTACTGGTTGGCGAGATCTCAGAGAAGAGACGGGATTCGTGAGGGATGCTGAAATTGCCGTCGTTAGGGGGGCCTCACTAAGAAAATCTGTCAAAGATCAGAAGTGCAGCTTTGTGTGTTTTAGTGTGTGTGTGTAGAAACCTTGAACTCACATTAGTGCATTTTTTTCTATTTTCATAGTTTGTATTGACGTTTTTCTTTTTCATGTTCAAAATTTAAATGAACGGATAATAAAGATAATAATGGGAATGAAAACCCATTTAGTCTGTTTTTGCCTGTAAATCTGTTGTGGACCTACTCGACATATTGTATTAATACATATAAAAAATAACAGTCTATAAAAATGCCAAGAAAATCTGAAGTATACTTGAAACATATTTGCATAAATGTCATATTGTGTCTTCAAAAAGACGGTGATGCTACAGCTACAACATGTTTGCTAGAAACCAGACTTCAGAGAAGTACTCACAAATAAAACCCGTCCTCCTAGCTACAAAAACACAAATTCAAAGTGAGTTTTCTTTATTGTTCATGCAATTTTCTAAAAATAAGTGGAAACATTGTGGAAGTAAAATGTTTGCCATCTCAATAATTGGTGCGCTTTAATTTTCTGCACATCATCTGTGCTTTTGTAAATGAGCCTCCCTAAAAACCAACAGACTTTTTTCAAAATTTTGACAAAAGAAAGAAAGAAAAAGAACAAACAACAAAACAAAAACAAACTGAAATCACAATTTACAAATTCACACAAAGAATTTTAGAAATTTTTATACGTGCGGATTACTGTCATTTTAGCACTTTACATAAAATATGCATACAAATGTAAATATCTGCAGAAAACAAACTGTGGTTTTTATTAAATTTAACCATCCAGATTTAATGTGTCAGAGTTTCTACAAAAAAAGAGGTGAGAAAATAAATTGTCTCTTTCTTATGCGAGATGCTGATTTCAGGCACGTTGGCATGGTGATGTTAACACGCAGCTTGCTGTAATCGCATGATTTAAATTCAAGTCTTTCACCAGAACTGCAGAACTGAATGTGTTCCCTGATCAGAATCCACAGATTTTCTGTTTGTAACTCCTGTGGTAGAAAATAAAGAGACTTGATGACACACAGCAATACCGATTTTATTCACAAGTCTGAATGATGAACGGCCGTCTGGAACCATCAGCATCTTCTTTTTCCTTCTTTTTTCCCCTCTCTCAGTGAATCTTGAAGGACTGCCAAGTCTTGGAAACTGTACCAACGGCGTTCTTCTTGTGAATCTCAAACAGTCCAGACACGAAGTCTGAAAATAATGAGATGGTACAGAGTTTTGACTCGTAGGTGCTCGGCCTTCTCGCGTTTGTGTTGCAGTCCCAGTTCTGTCAGCTCCCATCAACGGGAGAGAGACTGAAGAAGAGAACAAAATTACAATAATATCCTCACTGGGTTTTCCCCCCCAAGTGTGAGATGTAATCAAGGGCCTGTCGAAAATACAATCACTGATGTGTGGGTAGTGCAAGACATTGATTATATGCTAGATAGACATGTTTTCCACATGCAAGGTTACAGTAGGGAAGTGCTTTTCTAACATTGTTCATGCTGGTATTATGTAACTCCACATTTCAATAATCCTAATACTCCAGAAAAAATCTAAAAATAATTAAATTAATTACATTTTTCTTTAAAATGATGAATTTTACTTATGTTTTGTTTAAGTATGGTGGCAAAACGTAAATAGTTAAATATTTCGCACTAATTTTTATTTTATAACAGTTTATTATTAAAATAACTTTTTTCATACCTATTTAAATTTGTACATTTTTTTAAAAAATGTTTTTTTTAACATTAAATAATTATTAATTGAATGGAAAATGTTAGTTGTAATAATATTATGTTTTATTTATAAAGCGCTTTTCAAGACACATTATGATGCTTTCCAGCATCAAATTACTGCACATTCAAACAAGAAAACATAATTCAGTGCATTTAAAGGCATGCTATGCAACTTTACAACCTAGACTCTCTGGGTTCTGGACTCATTGGGAGGCACAGGAGCCGCTGCTGTTCAGCAGCATCCTGAGACTGAGAAACCGCATTACACAAGATTTCTTCTAAGATGCTGTGTGATGTTGCAACTGAGGCTGTGTTTACACAACATTTCCACAAAAAACACAAAACTTTTTCCTTTGCATATTTGAAAAACAACAACAACAATGAAGGGTTTATACAAAAGCAGAATGAAAACCATCTCTGTGCGGAAATAAAAAATAGGACCAGAAACGCACCTGGCACATGCCAGGCCTCTAGTGGGCAGTGAAACTTTGCAACAACACACCCAGGTGTGTACAGCATCCTCATAAGACCGCAAAACACAACACAAAAAAAGAAGCGTTATGTGTCAACTGCTAGGCGCATGTAACCTATGTCTCTTTGCTGACTGCATACATGCTCCACCGGAGACGGGTTTTGCTTCAACTGACCAAACAAATAAATAATAATACAAAAATAAAAATGTGGCAGCACAAACATGAAACGGAGGCCATTGTTGTTGTGATAGTCGCAAGTTAAGTAGGGTCTTAGTGCACAAGTACAGGATGACGTGAAAGACAAAGGATTCCACTTCCAATTTACACTGCTGCAAGAAAATTCCACTCTGGAGGCCGTAGACGTATAGAACAATGTTTGTTTGAGCATTCACTGATGACTTTATGGAGTGAGTTCTAGAGGGTATTTTTTATTTATTTTTTATTATACTTTATTAATCCCAGATGTGAAATTCTTTATCTGCATTTAACCCATCCTAGTTACTAGGAGCAGTGAGCTGCCAGGCCAGAGTCCGATGCCTGGGGAGCAGTTGGGGCCTTGCTCAGGGGCCCACAGTTGTTTTACCTTAGTTGCCAGCCCAACTTGAACCCAGGTTCTTTAGACCCAAGCCCATCTCTGTAACCACAAGGCTACCATTGCCCCGGGGTTAGTATCAGAGGAGTGGAGACTATAGGATGGCAGGCCGATGAAGGTGGTCAGTCAGATAGGAGGGAGCCACGTTATTAGTGGTTTTTTAGGATTTTGAAATGAATACGTTGCGGAACAGGAAGCCAGTGGATTTTGTGGAAGACAGGGGTAATATGGTCACAGGAAGAGGTTTGAGAGAAAGGTTCAATATCTATACAATTAAACCAAATTAAATTCACTATAGAATTCAATCAAACTAAGCCCACCTCTTTAAAGCTGTATTTATATGAAATATAACCTAACTGCTATGCTCCACCAAATACGGAAACAGCACAGTGCGGCTGGTTTGCGGCTAATTACAGTATTTCTAGTCAATGAGAGTGCTTCCACCAGGTGTGCTGCGCAGCGTTTCTGAAGCGCCGTGGCACAACGCTTCTCTAACAATACGCAGCTGTTTTACTTTTGCCATAAGGCAGCCAAATACAGCAAAAAAAGTATGACAAAAATTAAAAAATATATCAACAATGATTAATTAATATCAACTTAAATAATGTTGTTCAATTGTGGGATTGTAATAATTTTGCATTAATTGTCATTTTTTTGCCTATTATCAATTATTTTTCCTGTGTTTAGAAATCTTTTCTACTGTCACATCTATTGCACAGTTGATACCAGAACAGCCCATTACAGGCTGTCTAGACTGTGTGTGTGCCCTGGATCCTCAGTGTGTCCAGTCAGCCTGCTGGATAATTTGCTTCTTGGCTCTCCACCCCCATGGCTCTTTTCGGGGTTAGCTGGAGTTTAGAGTCGACTTTGTCCCATGTCCTCATCTGGCCTGCCATCCAACACTGCTGACTCCAGGTCTGCCCTCTCTCTCTCACTGTCTCACTGTTGTGGCTGAGGACAGCGGACGCCTGCCACGTTCAGCTTCACTCTGCYGGCATCTGGCTGCGAGCTGTTGATGCCATGGTGATGGGTCATGCAGATGCAACGCTGAGAGGGCCAGTTTGTCCAAGCCAGACAGACACAAAGGGGTAAACAAGGCAGGGGTGGATATCCGAGTCTGCAGCTTGTTGAGTTTGTAAGAAATAGATGCAATTGCATTGTTAGCTGTCAGCCTAAAGCCATTTTCTTACCGCTGCAGCAGTGTACTGAGGGAGGACAGTAGCTGGTGCCATTTAGAGTTCACAGCCACACTTTCTGTCTTTGTTGTGAACTTTGATAGAAACTACAGAGAGGGTAGCAAGCAAACAGCACATGACTCAAGAGAAGCTCATTCACCAGACACTTTGTCTTTCTGCAATGAACTCCTTAAAGAGATGTCAAGGAGTCATGTTTCCATTATGTTCCGTCAGCATCCTCTTAATGAGACTTTCTTCTAATTGTTTACAGTCTCAGAGTAATCTCATACATTTTCAATAGGAGACAGATGTGGATCGCAGTCAAGCACAATAACTCTGCATATTTGAAGCCCTGATGTTAGAAGTTGTGCAGAATGAGGGATGACTGAGTTTGTGCAAAGAGATGAACTTCAAGCCATCTTTGCTTAAAAAGTCTAAACTTTGGTAGATGCACCTTTAATACCAATTCCTGGCACCCTCACCTGTCACCAGTTTTAATATGTTGATTGTAAAATCAAATAAAGATTCAAACACATTAACAGAACTCCAGCATTTCTGAAAATGACATTTGTGATCTCTGAAACTATAATGAAATGAGTCAGATCCCATGGTGTCTAGAACAATATATATTTTTTTATTTTACAGTCAGTTATGAGTGAAATGCTGATGTTGGCTGACCAAGGTTTGGCTGATGGCTATTCCAAGTAATCTCAGAGGTGTTTGGTGAGGTTGAAGTCTGTTCAGGCTCCTCAGGTCATTTCTGAATGAAATTCACTTTAATAATGTAAACATCAGGGTTCAAATTAGCTCACTGCTACATAAGTGGGAAAGAGAAGTTTTTTTTTTCTGTCAGATGCTAATTTATTAAAAAGAAATTATTGGCCTAAACAGTTAAACCTGTACAAACTCAACCTCGTTTTCAGTCACTTTGTTACTGTTGTTTATGTCCTTAGAAAAACTGCTGGCTTTCATAAGGATGCAGTTGTTGCATATTTACATTTTCTCCCACATGGAATGCGGCAAGTTTTTTGTTCATTTGGGACGAGATTAAGTGACCTAAATGGGGTAAGACTGCGGATTTAAGCTAAACTGCAGCAATCGTTCTCGCTGTGAATGCAACTTTAGATCAACTACAGCTTTCTACACTACTGTGTACTCGAGGATGTGTGGATTACAGCTTCAATGCCATAAAATATGCAGGTAGCAGGAACTTGGGAACACATTTTCTGAAAGAGAGAAATGGAAAATGCAAAGTGAGGGCTGCGTATCCGCTCTGCGTGGGCAGCATCAGCTCTCAAAAAGAGCTGCTTTAGTGCTCTTCTCTTGCTTCTGAGCTGATGGCCTCATTTAAACGTCTGAAAATCTTTTTTCTCCCTTCATTTGTCTGATTTACGGGACGATTTTAAAGATTATTCCAGAGAAGGCTCTTTATGCTTTCCTGTGGTATCAGATCTTGCTTGTAAAGCAGATCATAAACATCCTAAGTCTCCCAGAAAGCAGGGAGGCGTTATTGCTTCCATCTCTGGTATCAGAGGCAGGAAGAGGAAGGATTTTTCCAACCGGTGGTTTTAGGTCTTCACCTGTGATTGATTGAATCTAGTTTGAGTCTCATAAAAAGCTAAAAAAAAAAACCCACAAAACCTTGACTCTGCATTGCATATAAACTCTAGAGACCACAGGGGTGAGCATTTAGTCATTTCAAAAGTAAACTATGAGAAGATTAAACATATCAGATCACGACTGAGACGAGTATGTTGGATTTATGCTGCTAAACAAGATGCTCCAGATGGAGAAAGGTGGAGAAAGAAAAGTAGGACTACCCACTTTTAAATGAACTGCCAGTTCTCTCTCCTAAAACTGTCTTCCATTTGAAGTTAATGGGCTAAAACATGCAAAACAACTTGCAGCATTTAAAAAGCCTTTTCCCATCTGAACACATCATCCATTACCAGAACTTTTTCAGCAATATCACTTCGCTCCAATTTTCTTGTAAAAAAAAAAGCTTTTCTGCTCACCAGTGCAGCCCTGCAGAGATATTGATTAATGTAGGAACATGTCTGGCTCCGGCTAGAAGCTGGGACAGATGGAAAGGAAGGTGGCGTGGGACACTGGAAGAACAGAGCTGCTAGTGGTGGGCTTAAAGCTGCAGTGCTATTGATTGACACAAGAGATAGAGCCCTCCAAAGCTGAGCTGGCAGCAAGACAAAAGGAAAAAGGCCAACTCTGCTCAGGATCAATACCCCGGGTGGCTTTGGTGGCCGATTGAAGCTGAGATCTTTACCTTATGTGGGGAAAATACTTGTATTTGTCATGCTGAGGGGTGGAAGTTGCTTCAAGAAGCAGATCAGCCATAATTTAACATAACCTTACTTCACTTTCTTAACCCCTTACACAAATACCTTGTACAAGGTCTCAGCACCATCGTGGGTTTTCTTATCTCTCTGTGGACAAAAACAGCTGTCTTCTTCTCAATCCAGTGCAGTATTTAAGTCAGGCTAACAGCCACTAAAACTTCACCACAGCAAATCTTTGTTCTTGAGTTTAGGATGACATTACATGTACTTTGTAGACAAAACCACAAAACAGAAGTTGTACCAACAAATAAATGCAAACGTAAAACAACAATCAGAGAAGATAGGAGGAAAGAAAGTTATTAAAGGTAATTAAAATGTTGCCATGAGCTGCTCAATCTGAAGATGTAAATGTGATGAAAATGCAGACAGAAACGTTACAGATCTGAAAAAGTTCAGTATTTACGATATGTACACTAATAATTTATGCTGTCATTATTGTACATTGTGTCTACCGGGAGTAGTGGCTGTTACACAGCCTAGCTACCTCAGGAAGGAAGGATGTCAGGGTGCTGTTCTCAAACAGAGACTACAGCTTTTGAATGATCCTCCAGCTATTCTCACTGTAAAACCTGAAAAGAATTCATGCTGATGGACAGAAACTGTTGCATTTTGTGACATTCAACCCAAATCTGAAATAAATTTTCTCGCTGACTGCACCATGTTTGGGCGTCACTCTGTGGATCAGACTGAGAATCACTCTCTCTAACTGATAATGACTCTTCAGTTTTGTGCAGTAATTTTGCTACCTTCACGCTGTTACTGTTGCCTAGCAACATTACTGTAGCTAGGCAACAGTAACAACAGGAAAATAACAGAATATCAGTATCAAGTTAATCAGAATTGAAGTATTTTTTAATCTTGGTGTACTACCATCTTACTGCTGAGAGTTNAATCTTGGTGTACTACCATCTTACTGCTGGGAGTTGCTGTTTTTATTAAAAAAAAAAACTCTCTTTGTTGCTCTGTGCTGCTTTCATATCTGACTGATTATTTTATATCAGCCTGCTCTAATATCTAAATATTAATATGACAATTATCATTTCTGATGTGTGGACTGTGTGTGTTGATTAAACAAGCCTACAATAGTTCCTCATCCTTTTACTGATAGTGAGCACCTGTTTAGAATATTCAGGTATTTTTTGTTCTCTATGTGTGCTTAAAACAAGACAGAAAAGGGAAGGTATTCAAATAATGTACAGAACAAAGCTGCAGTCTATATGACTGATAAGATGCAAACACAGCTGGGAACACAGACCCAGTCCTCTTCATGGCACAACCTACACAACAAATACTAGTTATGACATGGTGAAGCATGGTCATGGATTTATTTAAATCAGCTGTAACAAAAAAGGCATTGAAACCTGCAAACTATAGGTCATATGTGTAATTTAGATTCTATGTTTGCATAGCAGCATCGTGTTTTAGGTACATAAACTTTTTTCTGCAGATCGCTTGATCAAAAATGAACATTTAATCCAATTAAATGCCTCATATGACACATAGGTCTGCTGGGCCTTCTCATTTAAATTCTGCAGTGATGAAAGATCCAAACTGAGTACAAGATAGCTTTAACTCTCCTATCTTTACAGCATGGATATGAACCTGTGGTGTGCCTTCTGAGGAGGGGTTATTGGCAGGAGGCTGTGATGGAGTGGAAAATAGAGCCGGCTGTCACAACAGTTTGGGAAGAGTGTCTTTAAAATGACAGAGGACAAAAATATCCACCCAACACCATCTCTACCCCTGCTAAGGGTCCATTTTGGCTTAGTGGTTTATGGTGTGTGCCTTATTGCAGCTTGTCTTACACGTACAATGTACATGCCTGCTCAAAATGGCCGCCTTATGGACTGCCAGAAAGCAGGGTTGGCGAGCCTGCAGTACGGGAACATCATGCAACAGCTTTCCAGAGAAAATAAATACTGTGTTGATGACACAGTGCATAAACAAACAGAAATTAAGATGTGATAAGGTTTCTGATTAGGATATACCTACAAGCTCAGAAAAGGGTGAAAATCAAAGTTTAGATGAAAATGAAGCCAGTTAATGATGTTCAATGAGGCGCCTCTGAAAACTCCATTACTGAACCACCGTTTATAGGAGAAAATGGACTTTACACAGAAGTAAATCTTTTATGTAAATGAATGAACACTGCTGGCTAATTTACATCCTGCACCCTTCTACACGGTTATGCTACGGCACAAACAGTCAGGTTTTCAACTTTATTATTTTCCTGAATGCAGCCAGATTTTTATTTAATGTTGAACGGCTAATCCCGAATCCATCTTGCATCCTGTATTGTGAGATCTCTCCAGCCAGTAAAACAAAGTCTTATATCTTGACTTTTGTCTTATTTCATGCTCTGTCCCTTCCTCTGTTTTCCTCTGATGATGTCTTGCCTTTCTTTTCTGAATCAGCCATGCTGCATGTTCAAAATGGCCAGTGCGTTTATATCCGCTTGCTAGTGCTTGAGGCCGTGCGTAAGGTGAAAGCTAGCTGCAGCGGCCTGGAAGAAAAAGTTGTATAGTGTGGATTCTCAGCCTCAGAAAGCTGCTGGCTCCAGACATGAACATAACATGTCACTGTGACATTAAACGAGTCTGGAACGCAGAGTTTTAAGGTTGGAAAGTTATGTAGTGCGTCTTTAAGCTAAGCATATAACATTTAGACCCATGCATTTGTAGTTATTTGGATACAGACAAACAAAATGTTATTTTTAGATAATAATGATTGCATCCCAAACTTAAATGTCTGGATTCAAAGCAGGTTTGTCTCCACAGATATTTTAACCCATCAAACCCCCCAAAAGTCCAGGTATTTGACACAGTCTAATAGTAAAACATGGTTTTTCAACCATCATAGTTTCTGGCTGAAACAACCAATTGTTTTGGTTAATGTCACAATGTTATCTTGTGAGCATGATTGTAGCTTTAAAGGTGAAATGAAATAGCCTGAGCGGTGCGCAAAGTGTTAACTTTAGTCATAGTTAAGGATAGCTTATGTTAGCATTTAACGTCACACATGATTTATTATTTAGCTCACATAATGGCCAGAGTAAATGTCCTGGTTGTATCTCCAGGTACAGCTGGAAAAGAGATTTATTTTCTACTGCTGTACATGTGTTTTTATATATTCTGTGCCATAAAATGGAAGATAGCTGCATCTTGAAACTACAAATATAAGGAGATTAATCGAGAGGCAGGAAAGTATAAAAAAGCTTACTCTATTCAGCAAAGCAATGTGGGCTGTTTAGTTGAGACAAAGGCTTCGAACGTTTATCATAAACAAAGACACACAGAACAGCAGATCCATGACACACAGGGTTTCTGTGAAACTGGAACAGCACTGGTCATTGTGTGGGTGCAGACTGTTTTCTGTAAGCAGTGAAGGGAGCAGACAAAGTGCTCTGGTAGGAAGTGAGAACGGTTTGTACTGTAAGCATGACTAACCCCAAGTCCAGACTGCAGGAGGTCTGAAATAAGGTTGCATCACACTTTACAGATGCTCGTCTGTCTAACTAAACAAAGACTAGATGCAAGGTTTAAATAAATTCACATGACACACTGAAGGATCATTTTAAGATGATCTACTCTGAGTAAGAAGTAAAAGGCCAGTATACCACCTCAACAGAAACTTTAACAAACTGTACTGGGAGAAAATAAAAAAAAAGGCAGAAGGTTTTACAATCCTGGATGAGAAATGGTGGGAGAGATGCTGCCAACACTGACTGCCTTTTATTAGCTTAAATTGGAAGTGAGATGTTAATAGTTTCTATATTTAGCTAGCAATAGTTGGAAATGTTTCCTGCAAGTGCTTCTGTTGACGTTTGCTTGAAAACTTGACTGCTCATGGATCATTAGCATCCACATTCACACTCCTAAATATCAGACATTTATGACGTTATCAAGACCACCCTGATTTGTGAGCAGTTTGGGAGGTTTAAGGCTGGATCTACTGGGTACTGTGGGCCAGTAACAGGATTTATGCTGCAATTGTCTGGGGTGGTAAATCACAGTTAAATCAGTCTAAAACTCAGCCGGCCAAACTCTGAGAACTCCTTGCCATGCATTATTAGTCCAACTTATTGTGACTGAAACTGTGAAGTTTCCATGAGTCTGATTTTCATTTAGGTTTGTTTCATTAAACAAATCGACATGGAAACGAAGTGTTAGGCCAAATTTAGACAGCCACTTAATCCAGTGGCTTCATACAGAAACTGTTTATCTAATCTCTTGAAAGAAAATATAAATCACATGAAAAAAAACTTTCCATGTGCCACAAAAATGATAAACATAGAAAGGACTCAAGAACTGTGCTAAACATAGAGAAATCATGTGGGTGTGCATTTGGGCTGAATCTGTACCGTGACTGAGACTTCATTAGTAGTGCTGGACGCAATATGTCTCACTTAAAAAAAGCAAGGGACAGTACATTATTGCACAAAAACTTTATGAAACAGGTGAACCAAACAAAAGCAATCATACAGACATGGTGATACATCAGGGATTGAGTGTTGTTGCTTATTATGGGTATAGGAATGTAACCAGGTTGACTCACATTGTGCCTAATTACTGTACAAATGGTTGCTGTACATCTGGACAATGCAAGATTCCTGGCTAAACTGCTCTAATATTCTCCTTCATACAGCTGAAAAGGGCTTCTGAAATTAGTTTTATTATTTTAAAGCCAACTTTGCTCTACCTGGTCTTTATTATTCTGTGGTTTTGCATATTTTCACAGCTAACACAAACATCATAATCTCAATAACTGTATGTTCTTTCTGTTTAAAAATGCAGAATTTCAGAATTAAAGTAGTAATGATCATAAATCACATCCTCTTCAGAAGGATATAAATAATTTCTTTGACTTTTTCTTTAGAACTGGGTTGCCTCCAGCTCTCATTTGATGGATTTGTACTTCTGCTTTGTGTTTGGGTTCTCTTTGAAACTGAGAGGCAAAAATTAATAAATTGGTATTATAAATAAATGGTTTTGGCAGATGTGGCGGTTTGAAAACACCGGGGTGCTTTGGCTACACTTTGCAGCCGTCCTAATTGAGAGGATTCAGAATGCCTTTGACAGATTGAGTGGACTGCAGCACATTGCATGATTTAGTAGATGGAGGAGGCAGGTTGCCAGATTGAAAACATTCAGAGGGTTGGCAGCATCCAGAGCTGCACTCAAAGCAAAAGACGACGGGCATCTCAGTGCTTCAATTATCTCTCTCTACATATTTGGAAGTTGGTGATATGTTATTGAGTTAAAGTGATGGGGGTGTTGAATTGCAGATTTCTGAGGGCTGAGGTGGTTCATGTTGCGGTCAGCTGGAAGTAGTTTATTGTTAACATTCAGGTTTTTGCCAATGAGCTACGTACAACTTTTGTCTCTTTGAGAAGAAGATTCTGAAAGCCACAGTCAGCTTTTTTAAAATTTTTTTTATGTCAACAATGGACCAGAGGACTGCGTATAACATAAAAATGATTGCTCATTATCCCCCAGTGTAACTCTCCTCAGCCCAGTCAGGTTTTTTTTAAAGCATCTTCCTGCTTCTAGTTTTGCATATATGATAATATTCATGGAACGAGCTTTAGAAAGCACAAATATTAGCATGCAATCCGTAAATGAACCAAAAGATTAAAATGCTAAAGTTTCTCTGTGTATGCTGTGCTGCTTATGTAAGCCATATCAGCTTTATGATGCATTTTTCACAAATGTCAGTGCTTCCATATTGTTTTATGCTCCCATGTGGCCAAGGAAGCAATAAATGCAGCTTTGTAATTTTATTGTAGGGCTACTCAAGTCAGTACTATGAGGGCCGCAGTCCTGCAGATTTTCAATGTATCCCTGCTCCAACACACCTGTTTGGTCATGTAACAGGATTGGGAAAATTTCCAAACTCAAACCTAAAAAGAGCAAAAGCTACTTTCACTCTAAGCTGCAAACATGCCTTCATTTCTTTTTTCAGATATTCATCTGGTTTTTCCCTATACCTTAGTCAGAGTGTGCAGAGAGATGTTATCTGCAGTTTCACTCATGTTTCCCTACATTCTCCTCTCAGAATTCAGAAAAAAAAAAGAAGAATCTACTCATACTCTTCGTCATTCTGACAGGCCGAGCATCCAACCAGAACAAATGTTGT
Organism: Melanotaenia duboulayi; assembly: GCA_026261665.1. Classification (NCBI taxonomy): domain Eukaryota; kingdom Metazoa; phylum Chordata; class Actinopteri; order Atheriniformes; family Melanotaeniidae; genus Melanotaenia; species Melanotaenia duboulayi. The sequence continues at coordinate 31,104,620 of CM047982.1, forward strand.
CTCTCTCTCTAAGGCTGGCTGTGTTTAGTCGGAGGTGTCACATCTATTTGTCTGCATTATGTGTCTGTGTGTTTAACTCTTTCATCTTGGTCTCCCTGTGGTCATCTTTGATTCTTTACAGCAAAAACATTTTGTTTTACACACCTAACATGGACTGTCAGCACCTTACCCAGCCAGAGTTCTTGTAGATTTTGTAAAGTTGTTTAAATGACCAGTTTTTTTTCCTTAAAAAATAAGATGGTAGTACAACTATCAGAAGGAGCCATCACCCTGGTAACCAGGGAATGAATGAGAAAGATTGACATCTGGTCAATGACGGCTCAAAGAATTTGCATAAATAATGTCAGTGTCTTATCATTCAGAAGCATGGAGTTTTAAAATCAGAAATTTGTGTATAGTACTACTTTTATCACAAAGTGCTTGTGCCTAAACCTTTCCAAGCAGCAAAAGCAAAGAAATTAGAATTATTAGAATAAAATGGCTTTGTCACTGCTTTACAATGTAAGTGTAAAGGCAATCTTTGAAACCTGTTCAAAAATATCCTGATAAAAAATAACTCCAAGGTTCCTCACTGTAATAGTACAATTCCAGAGGAATTACGTAGCTAGACAGTATCTTCTTGAGGTACTCATATTTTAAAAGAAAACAACCTGCAGTCTTTTCTGAATTTAGATAAAGTAGGATGGAGCCTTCAGTGCCTTCACATCCTAAAAACCTCTTTGTAATCGGACCCACTGATTGGTTTCATCATGAATGAGTACACTTGAGTTTCATCTGGGTAGCAATTAAAATTTTTGTCAGACTGTCTAATAATTTTAACTAATGGAAACATGTGCAAAGACAAAAACATTGGTCCAAGCACAGAACCGCCTTTTCCCTGTCAGTTATCTTTGTGTTCACCCACATCAACCCAAACACAAAAGACAGCTGCACCACAGGAAATGAATCAACGGATTATTTTTAGCAACAGTTTCAATTACTTCCTTGACTATGTTGTGTTTAAAAATATTATAATGTAAACAGAGACAAGTTGTGGCATAAACTGTCTTCACATTAGTCTCCAGATATATTTACACAGGTTTTCTGTAGTTTGTCTTCCATCAAGTTAGAAAGTTAAATATTCAAGACAAGCTGAACACAGTCAAGTATAGCAAAGTATCATCAGCATAGTAATGGAAATATATTCCATTTTATAAAATAATACTATTTTCTGTAAGCATAGGTGATCAAAAGGTCCAAGCACAGAGCCCTGAGGAACTCCATGACTCACTGGTTGGAATACTACTGGTTTACATGAACAAAGTGGACTCTATCTGATATTGCTGTATTATGTTGTTTTAAAGAGCAAAGTTGTAAATGTCACTCAGTCTCCAATGTCTGCCACAAATTTGGTGTCAGTCATTTGATAAGTACATTACATTTCTTACATTATATGCATGCAACTAGATATTAATCAAGGCATCTCAAGGTATTTATTTATGTCAGGGTGATTGATAAGCATATCATGTTGCAAACATCTTTCCTGCTGGAGAAAAAGTAAATGATAGCTTGATCACTTTTCTACGCTGTGGGCTCTCGAGGTTTTAATACAGAAAAGGTTGACAATAATCCATCAAAATATAGTAATAAAAGATGTGACAAAACCCCATTGTCAATTTAAATATTAATACACTTATAATCTGTCTAAAACTCATGTAAAACAAGCCGTAACACAATTCAGAGATTTGTTTTCATTGTTAAAATAGTATCATTTGAAAAAATTACAGTTAATGGTTCTGTTTTCAGGAAGAAATGTTCTGTTTTATGTGGACATGCTCCACTTTCCATTCCCACAGACCCATGATTTCCCAGAGGATGTGATTCCTTGGAGGACTTTGCTGCTATTTATGGACAAATGATTTGGGAACATACACATTAGGTTAATTTTCATAAAGAGGTAGATAAGTGCTTTGTGGGTTTTTTTATGAGTTGTCCTTCTGCTTTGATGAGTCAGAGGCCAGTAATTAAAGAAAACCTCTCTTCATCTTCTGGTATTAAATAGAAAGAACTAGATTTTGAAGGAGTTGAAACTATTTATTGCTTTCTTCAAATAGTGTTTATCAAATTTGTTTTAGCTTCTTTTCCACAGGATGTGAGGTTTTTTTAGGTTTGTGCTTTCAATACTGAAACTATAACAAAGTTCATCAGGTTCATGAACATCCTGACAGGACATGAATACAAGAATTGTAAAAAAAATCTTATGGCATGCATCCAGAATAAATGATGGAAATCCCTTAAACCAAACAATGAGACAAACAGGGTCGACTGATAAGCAATGTCTTCAAATTTAACTTCTATTGTGTGAAGCTTTCAGTTTGTATATAAGAAGGAATGAGCCTGAAAGCCAATGTCCACAAACCAAAAGGATGTTTTCAGTTTATCTTCCTCTTTACCAGTTAATTTCACATTGAACGTGGCTAATCTTGAGCTTTTCTCTACTGATTGTAAAGTAAAAAATATTATCAGTAAAATTGTAACTCAGTCTGCAACTTTAAGGCTGAAAAGACCCATTTCTGTCTGTCCTGCTCTTTACTGTTAAAGCTGCATGAAATATGTCCTCACAACTAAATACCNCTGTCCTGCTCTTTACTGTTAAAGCTGCAGGCATTTACCACATCCAAGACACACCAAAACATGAAATATGTCCTCACAACTAAATACTTCATTAGAGTCAGAACATGATGCAAAAAGCAAGCTGGCTTGACAAATTCAACAAGTGGAATTTACTCAGGACCCAAGAGGACTGGTATCTATGCTGTGATGGGTCACTGTTATGTAGGACAATGCAAAGATAATAGAGTCTGGTTTGATCCTTGAATGAAGTGTTGTTTCATAACTTTTTTTTAAGCATTATTTCAGTAAACCGCGTTTCTGACAGTTTTCAAGCTTTATATTTAGGGTGATTTCACACCAGGATAGCCCACTACACCCAGATCACCGAGGCCTCGGTTTCTGTTGGCGGGGGTGCAACATTCTTCCAGACTGAGTTTGCATTCATGCTGCACTGCTCAAACAAATCGTAACTTTTAAATAATGCATCTCCCCCCCTGCCAGAGGTGGTGTTACAAAGAGAATTACTGAAGGAGAAGACAAGACATACAACAAAGAAGAAAGCTGGTTAATGCAGGACAACTTCTGTTTTCAAAACTTCAGAGTAAAACATGAAGCTGTATCAGATCGTACAATCTTAGGTCAAGTAAACCAGTAATCTGAGTAAATGGACTTGGATTCAAATAAAAAAGGCTGTTGTGGGATTCGCAAACTCCAACTTATGTATCAAAAGCAGTTGATTCGTCTTGAAGAAGCCCCACTCTTCACTGAAACAATTTCCTTTAACCGGAATTTAAAACTCAGGATGTCATATCAAATAAAAACATCCTGTGGAGTTCAGAGTGACCTGTCTTATCTAGACAAGCTTTTAAAAATGTGGGAGGCAAAAGAAATCAAATAGCAAAGCATCTGATAAAAGAGAAAGTTTTATGGTTTACAAAAAAAGGACTCTTGCAAGGATTTTTTCTTTCATAGTCACGTTAAATGTACTGGAGTGTTTTATGGCACCAGCACTACTTGTTTGACCTTAACATTCTTTAATGCTGCTGGTAGACAAAGCTGTCCTCTCTCTCCTTCTACAAGGGCATCAGCTAAAAGCCTAAATGTAGAAGGTGATGCAGATTGGTTTAGATCATGGCATGATGTTTATCAGGTGACATGGAAGCTGGACCTGCTGATCGGGCCAACAGTTTAAAACTCACTTTGGAGACAAAAAAGAGGATAAGGAAAAGATATAAGGAGGGAAAGTTTATTAAAGAGGCTGCAGTGAGTCTTTGGCCCACAAGATGCATATAAAAAGGTCATGTTGTAGTTATTTTTCCGTCTTTTCTGCATCAAACATCTTCAGTGTAACAGCAAACATCTTGTCTTTATTTTGTTAGAATGGTCTACAGTAAGTGGACCATTTAAAACAGAAATAGCTTGATGAATCTACAATTAACACATTTTAATTGAAGCTTACACATCCAAGCAAAGCTGTCTTAACTTTCTTTTATCTTCTTGTCTTGTATAATTTAGGAATAATAATAAAAAAAACATCATCCCATGATGATCTCTAGCTCCAAATCTCCTTACTTTAAATAGATTACTTTAAATACGATGGGCCTGAAATCACTCTGTGTGGAAAATAAAACCAAATTTTGTGAAGTATTTCTTATAATTGATGTGAAATTTATCAAATCAATTTTTTTCCACAACCTCATGTATGTATGGGGCGGCATGGCACAGTGGGTAGAGTGGTCATCCTGTAACCCAAGGGTTGCTGGTTCAATCCAGGTCCAGAGGGCTCATGTTGGGGTATCCCTGAGCAAGACACTGAACCCCTACTTGCTCCTGATGGGTCGTGGTTAGCACCTGGCATGGCAGCTTCTGCCATCAGTGTGAATGTGAAGTATATGTTTTGGATAAAAGCGCTATACAAGTACAAACCATTTACCCTGTACTTACAATATCAAATTGATCAAGTTCAGAAAGTTTGACAAATTAAAACCATTTTAGTTAATAGTACTTTTTCACTCAAATGAACAAAAACGTAATTTTTTTTGAGGCAATGAGTTTGCTTATACTTTTAAGTAAAGTCAACTACTTAGATTTTACAGTGTAATATTCCAAATAAATGCCAAAAGTCACAGTGACAGCGACTTTTAAGCTTAACTGTCAACAGTCTGCTGTTTCTCAGAAAATTGTGACGTGATCTGTGGTGATAGTCATCATCTCTGGTAAATCACTCCCTAAACTATTCCTGGAGTGGCGTCTTGATTATATATGAGCTTGCTGATAATGTCTGATTGATGCTTTGCTGTTTCCGGTGCAGGTGACAGTTCGTTGTGGGAGAACAGTTTCAGTTTTGATAAGAACTGACTTAGTGACCATATCTTGGGAATGACTGACCTGACACTTTTCTACTGCACTGATGGTGTTATTACCGCCGTCTGGTGCTGCAGGCAACTCAAAGCAAACACCAAATATGGCCTGACCCTGGCTCTGTTCTGAAGGACAGAGGCGGGGAAGAGGAAAAGTTCTGTCTTAGCAGAATGAATGCTTGACTTATGGTTTTCATCACTTCATCTTTCAGTTTTTTTTAAAAACACAGAAGGGAAAGTCTTGAACTAGAGCGCAGGTTGCTTACTGCTACATAAATAATGACAGAAAGAGAAGAATGATACCCATGAACTTGTCTAACTTATTCAAGGATTTGTTGGCAAGAATCCCCCGCCCCATGGCGTCTAATATTGTACATCGTATGTTTTCTTATAAATAAGGGATGACTAAGAGCTGTCTGAGGCTGTAGGTTATCAGCAGGTTTAGCTACAGGACATATACTCAACCCTCCTTTTCACGGAAATCAGAACTAAGTCATTCAAATGATGGTTTATTCAGCTTTTAAGTTACCTTTTAAGGACTTTTCTTGACAAACCTACAGTATGTATATTATAACGGGTAATAACACATGTAGGTCAGTTCACTGTAAGTCCTGTTTTGTGAGATGAACTTTTACTATGTTCTAACTCCTCCAGCCTTCACATTGCATACATTTATTTTCTTACCATGTTCTCTTTGAATGGGCCATACCGGTTGTTTTACATGCGTCTGTTCCAAGCAAAACTGTGTTACTTTCAGAAAACGTTTAGCTTAGGTGAAAATCTGAATAAATACATCTTTCAGGACTCTGCCCCTCCCTCTGTCTCAGCATTTTAGCAGGTGAGAAGCAGGGCACACCCTGGACAGGTCACCAGTCCACCGCAGACTCTCATGACACTGATGTTCATTGTTTTATTAGCTCATTCTGTGGGGGTTAGACACAATGTGATAGCACCTTGAATCACCCTGTTGTTGAATTGTGCTATACAAATAAACTTGTCTTGATTGTCCATAGCTTATAAGGGGTAGGGGAGAGTGGATGGAGGACTCAGTCTGTCTCCTACCATCACGTTTACTGCGGTCCTTTCACTTTACAACTTCAATCTCACTTTCAAATGGTGAGATTTAGGAGTTAAAGTACATGGTAACGGTTAGAAAATTATTTAAATGATGGTTAATATACCAATATTTTTGTATTATTAACATTAACTTACAATGTCATGCAGCATAAAGTGAACTAATTTAGGGAAGTCTATCTCCACTACTTCTGTATTGTTATCTGATTTTTAATTGTGTTATTGTTGTGTAATGAAAAGGAAATGAAAGCACACACCAGTGTCTGGTTTAATGAGGAACTGTAATACCAGCTCTAACAGATCGTCTAACATGTATGCCGTTGGCGTTAGCCTTAACAACATGTATGCTCATGAAGAAGAAGAAGTCCTGGCCTCAAGACGCTACTCATGTAGCACAGCTTGATTCATGGCTGAGGTGCAGATGGAGCTGGTTAAATACAGTTAAATACAGCTTCCGGCCGTCACTGTCTTTTCAAAAGATCCACAAAGTGAGGTTTCCCAAATACTATTTAAAATGTCATAGCACATGCTCATAATGTGCAAATTCAGAAAGCTTCATTTACATGGTGTCATAATGTACCTAAATGCCCCACAGAACAAGGTATTGAAAAGTCTAGAGAATATATATTCATTTAATGTGGTTGTTAGAAAACATTGTTATGTAAGCAGTGTCAACTAGTTCAATGACACTTTGTATTAACAAAAGCAGAGATGAAGTTTAAAGAGATGAAGGCTTTACATCACTGGATTCTACTTCAGTGTCCTACAATCATTATACAATATCAGTGTAGCATCAACATTTTTACATTTTCCACAAAGTTTCACCTGAAAGAAGCCCGAAGTGTTTGTGAGCAGTTGTGTAAGTTTTGTATGAAGATCAAAATTTATAAGTTGGTGAGATTTACTTTTGTGATCTGTTGGTTTCCTTTGCTACACAACATCTTACCAACTAATTATTTATAAATGGGGTTTACTGAAGTGGAATCGAAATGAAATATAACTGGATTAAGTTTGACATGAATTTAGCTTGTTTACTATCTCAGTAAATGTCTCTGAGGTTGTTTAACTGATCTGCATGTAATTGATGATTCACCAAACTAATGAAATCCTCCAACTTAAAGGTTGTTCACCCCTTCTTATCAAATACGATTTATATGACCAAATGAATGAATCACCATAAATCAAAGAGAAGAGAAAAGGAAATAAATGTAAATCTTTAAATTTTCTCAGTGAAAAAGAGCAAGAAACTTACATCAAGTGGATTCTGTGTGAAATCTTTGGTGAAGAATTCAGCTCCGTCTATTTTTTCCTGGTCTTATCTGATAAAGTCTAAACTTTATTCATGCCCGTCTCTCTTTAAATGTGGCTGGTTGGTGGAGTTTACATTTTGCCAGGCAGGGCCTCTTTTTGTTTTCTTTATGGCAACCTTCAGGCTGATGGATAGCTGTGTGTATGTGTGTTTGTGTACATAAGCGAGTGTGGAGCTGTGTGCCGGTCAGAGGTCACATATTTCTCAGACACACTGTCCACATTTCTCATTAATAAACAGTGTTTGTGTGTGTGTGTGCTTGGCTATGCATGCATAAACCATGGCAGTTGTGCTTTTTGTATGCAAGTGTGTGTGTGTGTGTGTGTGCGTGTGTGTGTGTGTGTGTCACATGCATCAATGCTGCCTCTGTGGTTTTCTGTAAAGACACAGGTTGCCACTCTGAGGACTGGAAACAGCTCACACACTGATAGCAACCACCTTCTTACCTCCACTGCTTTCTGTTTGAACTGTGCTCCCCTTACAGATAAACATGTGCTCCACATGTACATGCGCATATGAACCAGACGTGCATCATGTGAACCACATGTACAAACATGGCTTTGGAAAGTTTTTATGTAATTCACATGTACATGCACATGTCAACCACATGTGCAAACATGGTTTTGGAAAGTTTTTATGTAATTCACATGTACATGCACATGTCAACCACATGTGCAAACATGGTTTTGGAAAGTTATCATGTGGTCCACTAATAAAGAACATGTAAAGCACGTGTGTGTCACATGTTTATCATGTAAATAACATGTGCTTAACATTTGATGTAAATGTGTTAATGTGTGAACTACTTGTGAAACATGTGATTCATAGTTGGTTCACATGGCTTTCACATGTAGTTTCACATGTAGTTGACAGGTTTTAAATATTTTTTATATGTAAATCACACGTGAAATACATGTGTTTTACAAATGCAATCCACATGTGAATCACATATGTTTCACATTTAGTTCATGGGTTTCACATTTTCTATAAATGTGTCACATATGATTCACACATGTTTGACATATGTGGTTTTTATGTGAACATGTGAACCACATGTGAACCAAATGTGAATCGCATGCTTTACAAATGTGGTTCACATTTGAATCACATGTATTTTACATGAGATTTATATGTTTTTCACATGTGGTTCACATGTGAAATGTGTGGTCACATGATCCACATGTGACTAGCTGAGGGTTTTTTGTAAGGATCATGGGGACTTTCACTAGTACAACACATTTCCAAATCCCCAACCTGTGATCCAGTCTTATAAGAGTAAGTCTTATTCAGGACCCCCTTAGTCTCATTTAGTAACGTGCAGGGTACCTGTTAACATTTTTAAGTACTGTACATTGGCTTAATGATTTAAAAAGGATTACTTTGAAATATTATTTTTTTACTGATCTTAACCAAGCAACAGTGGAGGGTTCTATCATTTGAGCCATTTGAGTGCCAGTGACTTTAGTCTTTTAGGCTGTGTTTTTTTTTTCCACCTTTCAATTTTACATAAGTCTGCACATGTAGTACAAGTACAGCAAGAAAAACAAATAATTTGCTTTAGTTCAGTTGTTCTCAGCTGGTCTGGCTTCTACACCCACCATCAACCCTTACTAACAAGCTGTGACCCAAATGGAGGAAAATGTTCAACTTGTCTTATTTATTCAACCCTTTAAAACCATCATGTGTGCCGGTGCATCCGACGTCAGGTGCAACTTTAAGAGATTTAAGATCAATCTTAAGGGGTTTAATCCTCAGGTTGTGCAGAATTAACAGTGTTTTAATGCACAAACATGAAATAAAAAATGTAATGATTGAGAGATAGTTCCAAAAAAAACTCAAAAATCCATAGCTTTAACTGCACTAAGTACCCACCCATTGAATATCAAACAACACTACTAGTAAAATTACTCGGCCACTTTATCGAACTTATGATATGAACAAATGAAACAGATTTTCATAGCTTGGTGGAGACGGCTGAAACAGAACAACGTAATAAGACATTGTGAATGCATGACCAAGCATCTTATTATGGTAAGATTTAAAGAAAAATCCTTTGCCATTTTCAGTTTCAATTTCCTGTGGTGAGAGTCCAGGGAGTGAAAGATTGAAACACACCAAAAATACCTGGTTCAACAGGCAGGTATATGAAGCAAAAATAAAAAAAAACAAACAGCTTAAGACATTACTGGACATAAAAAGTTGACTTATTTAACTCCACTTTGACTGTCTCTTGTTACCAAAAGCAATCAGAAAATGGCAGCTATTTTCCCAAAAATGTCATCACCATCGTGTTCTTTTACATGGAGGCGATTTACATGTTTGTGTTTGTTTGCTTGTTTTTTTTTATTATAAATTGAGTGTTGACTGATGACTGGTCTCTGTTTTGGTTACTTAATATATTTATTGTTGAGGGGTCTTGGGTCAAAACCAACTTCCAAAGGGAGACTTAAGCCGTCAGTTCATCAGGACACATTAGCCAACATCCTGCTACACTAAAGCCCTTTTAAACTGGTAAAAACAAAAAGTAAATAAATAAAAGTAACACTTGCTAACAACTGTCTTTTAAGTGCAACAGAAAGGTGTTTAATCTGCAGCACTTGTGGGTATTTTTAGCTCCAGCTCCAATTGACATCAATGGGATGAAAACACCAAGGTGCAGATGGCAATTTACACTTAAGTTGAATTTATACTCCACCTTCCATCTGCATAAGGTCGGTTACGGCATCACCACCCTAGGTCCACAGAGGCTCGAGGCAGGCCTCTTCCAGATCTGACGTGCACCCTGCTACGCAAGGAAGTACTGCCTTGTGATTGGTCTGTTTGTGATTTTGTTTTCTGGATTTAAAAAAAAAAAAATTCCACAATTTTTTAAAAACAATATATTTATTTCTTTGTCTGCTTCCTTGAACTGTTGAAAACATGGCATCGTGTCGGTGACCATGATTCTAAAACAGGAAATGCCAGAGCTGAAGATAGCCATTGTGCGGAGTACGACAAGACAACACCAGCACGACTGCCACCTTCAGATTCAGAACAGATACTGCAGCACGACATAACTTTTTCTTGTTCTAGAGGCCACAAGAACAAAAGGTGTCCTTTTGCTCTCGCGGACGTGAATGGGGACAGTTCTCAACATATCAGCCGAGCAGAACTTTCTTCTCGTGGGCTCTGAGAAGTATTGTATGATTGGCCGGACATTGAGTTGGGTGTTGTTAACACGGAAAAGAATGAAGCGGAAAGTTGTGGCTTCTGCATTTCCCCTAATGTGAGGTTGAACAAATAGTTTTATTGAACAGCTGATCTAGGTGGTGAGAAAGTACGTAAATGTGTAGAACACGTGGGATTTGAAGACACGGACACGTGCACAACCCACCCTCCCATTAACGAAGTTTCTCCCCCCCCAATGGGTATGACACTTCTCTTGGAGTATGAAATTTCCGGACCAATACAAACTTTTTTCTTGTTCTTGCTCCTTCGAGAACAAGAACAAAGTTCTAGCTTACCCTACGCTTGAGTGCGAGAGCACATTTTGCCAGCGTCAGCTCTAGCCCAACGTACTCAAACGCTGCGAGAGTATAAATCCAGTTTCAGGTTGATGCACGCGAGGCTGCAGGAGTTGGCCCATTTTCGTTCTTCTGATAGAAACACGTTTATTGGCCCTAACATCTTACATGGATCCTCTGAAAAGCACTGAAAATTTTGTGGAAAAAGGAAGAGCTGATTATTTTTTACCTGACTGAGGGACAGATAGTGGCTTATTTGCAGTTCTGCAGGCCTACATAGCCTTGTTATCTCAGTAAAGTTTTGATGCTCAGAGACATGCAGTCACACAGCTTGTAGAATAAAATGAAATGTTATGCCTCATGTTGTTTCAGAGTCTTCATCTTAAATAGTAGCACTCTGAGCACTACTGCTGGAAAAGATTTCACTGTCTTGCTTCAGTGAGTGTACACACATTTAGAGATCCTCTTTAAAGATGCTCCTTTTGGTTTAAAAACAGAATAACCCAGAAGGATAATTCAGAGATGATGGTGGAAAGGCAGCAGGTGGACAAATGAGATCATTAAATTATCAATGAAGCTGCAGGGTTAGTTAGGACTTTAGATGCTGATGCTTGTTATGACACCTGCCTCTACGAAGCTTTTCAGTCTCTCTGAGTTCATTGTTTTGTTTTGCCAGCACATTTAAAACGCGACAGTTTCACTGCCTTGTTAGTAGCAGCAGGATGTGACTGTTTAGCAGAAATAAACAGCAGCAGGGGTAGGTGTAAACCAGATGATGCCTAAAGGAGATTAGATGTATGTGTGTGAGGTCGTGGTGATCTTGTGGTATTTCTGAAAATGGAGATGATGTATTTGTATAAATGGAAGCATGGAGAATACTTAAATGATCAATACTTTAAAACCATGTCCTCATCATAAGTTCTTCTGCCCCTTTAGGCTACAAAAACATCATATAACAGCCTAAAACACTGATATGTACCCTTTTGGGATTAAATTAGTGGAACCAGAAAGAGTCACGTTCGCACAAAAAGTTTGGACAGGAAGTTCAGCCTCGACAGATGAGAGAAATCCTCAAGAATCACATTGTTAAGACCTTAAAATCCTCTAAATCAGACCAGAATTATCTGAAAAACAACAAACACAGCAGCAGTGAAATTAGTTGCAGAAACGGCTGTGACTTTGTATATTTAGCAGGATGTTTGTAGTGAATCTTCACAGTCCTCAGAAGTAACAGTTGTCCTTCTAAACATAATTTATGGAAACTCTTGCAGAACCTGTGTTATTTCCCACGAGACTTAAAGCATAATGTGTTGGTTTAAATTCACAACATCAAATCAAAAACAAGTTGACTATTTTTTTTTAAAAGATAATGAAATGCACTCAGTTGGCCTCAGTCTTCTTTCCAGGGTTGTGGATTAGGAGCAGTTCTGCACTTCTTGGAAATGTTTTGGTTTAAATTTTCTGTGTCTACTTTATATTTAATATGTGCCTGGTTTAGAGATGAGTACGGAGCATGTGACTAATGTTCACCATGGCGATGCTGAGCTGACGTGAAGATGTAAAAACCACACAAATCTGATTCGCTGTGAGACAAAAATAGGTCAAAGAAGATGAGTTTTGATGGAGAACGTTGGTTACAGATGCTCTCATTTAAAATGCTAATCTTAAATGTTATTGCGGTTTGGGCTTGATCATGTGGTGTTAAAATACTCAGTGTCGTATTTGTCCAGTTAGTAAAAGTTTAGAATTTATTGTATATAGTATTGTACAAAAGGTCTTTACACATGACTCATAATGTAGAAACTGTGGTTAAAGGTGATAAATTAATGCAGCAAGTGGTGGCTCCAGTACTAAATTACATTTTAATATTAAACACTGGTTCTAATGACAGACTAGTTAACTTTTTGACAAGTTAAGGCCGCAAGTGCTTAAGAATGAATGAATGTAGAAGCACTGAAATAACATATTCTGAAGTGAACAAGGGTAATAAAAGTATTTTAAAAATTAAAAGTACCGGTAAAGGTAAATTTCAGAGGTTTGAATCGCCTGTTTGCACATTTGTTTGCTTCCAATTTGTTATTTATTGTCTCTTTAAGCAACATGTTCAAGTCTCTTTTGGGTTTCTTTAGTTATGCCATATTAATAAATATAATAACATCGGAAGTGCACCAATAAATATATAAATGGTTGATCATGCCCCCATCATGCAAACATTTAGGTTTAACGAATGAATGGTTGCAAATTTAAACAATGTCTGCATTAGTGGTGTGTGTTTATCTGATTTACTTTGGCCAGGAGGCACAGAAAGAGCATTGATACTAAAACAAAAGATTTGAAAGGTAAAGGACTGGACAGACTTTTAGTCATTTGTAAAATCAAAATAGATTTCTTCTTCAAATGAGCTGGATGAGCTCATGAGAAAACAATCCCTGTTTTTCTATTTTTTCTTTCCTACATATTTGTGTAAGATAAGAACGGAGATCACTAAACTCTGCAAACAGACTTGTTTGCTCATGAATACTGAGCCTCCGCTCCATATGAGTAAGTTACATATTTACATGTAAAGTTCATATTTGCCCGTTCTTATCTGTTCCTTTTCTTCTGCGTGTCTCAGCACATGTGTCATAGTGACTTCTGAACATATCAGTAACACGAAGGCTGAGCTTAGAGGGTAGGTGCTCTGATATCATGAATAATGAAATCTCAATTTTGTAGCTAAAATTGATCTAAAGCTCAACATTTTATGCATGCGTGGGTAGATTATTTATCCAGAACAGGTTTCTCTCATTGGAGTCCTGTTGATCTGAATAATGTGAGAAGCTTTGATGAAGTCTGATCAGATTTAAAGCAATATGGGGTTGTCAGGACCCTCTAAATTTCAGAAACTGCCAACCCAATGGTTTCTCTTTACCATACCAATCTAGCTTTATATATTGCCAGGAAGGTGCAACAATACATGGAAAACAGTGAATAAGGAACAAAAAACCTGTTTGTATAATTTAACCAGAGTGAAACTGAATATTTGGTCTGAGCTGCTTTATTCTTCCAACACAGTCTAAACCATCTTAGTTTTGTTTTCTGTCCAGATGATCCCACACTGCTTCTATAGTGTTGAGGTCCAGGTTCTGGGAAGGATTCATCCTTCCGTCAGACCTGTTGCCACTGATCTTCAGTCCAGTTCTTGTGTCATGTGAGATACAGTACTTAAGCCGTTCTTTCCCTTCCTTAAGAATGGCTTCTTGACAGCCACATTTCCATGGAGACCATTTGAGGCTCCAGCCAATTGCATCAGATAAAAATGCATCTCTCAGGTCCTGGTTCAGGTCTTTGCTGGATTTGTTCCTGTGAGGTGTGAAAAAGCAGACAAACCTCTAAAAATCTGAGGGAAACCTGGAGGACTCTTGCCTAAGACCACTTTAAAAGATGAAAAGATGCACGAAAGATGAGAGACTAAGCATGTTTAAGACGTTCGTACATCTCTGTAAGTCTGCTTTGACTTTAGGCTCTTGGTAGCTGCGGCCTCTGTCACCAATTGACAGGTTTCTGATTTTACTGCATTAAAATGATTCCTGTAAATTTACTTGGCCATATCAACTTAAGAGTTTGATATCAACTTTGCTTTGAACCTATATGTTGATGCAACATAAAGCTTTGGCCGGGTATTCTGCAGAGATGTAGAATCAAAGTAGAAGTTACAACTCTTGGTGAATTAAACACACTCTGAGTTCATTTAAGTCATTTTCTTGTCAACACTTTAGTCTGTTCTTGTTCCAAATATGACATTTTCATAAGAAATGGGTCATTTTAAATTATAATTTATACTGGTTTCATTAGGCTGTGTTAACAGCTGGACAGTTCTACAGAACATTGATTAAGGTGACAACCTGTAATGAATTCTGCATGAAATATACAAGAAGGATAATATAAAAATGCTCTTTCTAACCTCTCATTTAAACATGCTTTCATGCTTCATCTGTTCCCTGATCTGTTTCCGCTCTGCAAATTGACATTACCTTGATAAGCTGAGAAAAGGTGACACAAAATCTAAGAAGCGGACTCTTTACTTGGAATCTCAGAGTTTGGAGACCAAAGCTTGAACCCTGTACATATTATTTTTTACAGATTATGGATCTATACGTGCTTAAGAGCTGAAAGCTCTTTGTCTCTCCACATCCATCAGGAATGTGTGGAGAGTCAAAAATTCAATGGTGGGTCGAAACTATGCAATGAACAAGGAACCAAAAAGTCAATGTGTAACCCTGCATATTTGTCAGGAAGTATTGAGGATGTCTGTCAGCTCTAAATGCCCCACAGTTCTCTTAGCTGCCAAATCATTATGGGATGTTTTTAATGTTTAAAAGAGGAACTGCATTCACAACCATAACAGAAGTTAACTAAACATGACTCCAGTGTATATCTAGAGACTGATATGAAATTTGAAAATATCATAGCTTATCGAATGCGGTGCAACACTTTACGGTTCCCTCTGACTTTAGGTATAAATTTAATGTGATGTTAGCATACTCACACCATAATGATTGGTAATGAGTAGTAATAGGACATCATTTCAGGCACTCCCTTCCGTACGTAGATGGGATTGTCCGTTTCAAACATTGTTATGTGTCGCCGTCCTCATACTTCTATGCATCTTTTGCATTGCCATGGTGAATTCATTTCCTCCACTAGAGGGCAGTGCTGAGTCCAGAGTTCATTCAGTGAGTTGACGTCAGTTTCAGACACCGCTTAGCAGCAGTGATGCACCGTTATAAAGTTCTTTCTAACTGCCCAACACGCTATAAACACTCGCAAATAGCCTTTCTTGAACAGCTCATGTAATTTCTACAGTTGTTGTTCATTCTTCTCCTCCTCTTCTTCTTGTCTGGTTTGTTTCTTTCGCTGGTCACATGTCAGCTGTTCTGCTCAGCACTGCTCCTGCAATTTCCAGTGGCATTGCTCCAGCTTCGGCTTCAAGCGATGGATAGCTAAGCTCTGTAAAAACGGACCCACGTAACCCACGCAGGAGACGGACAAAACTGTCCATCCTTCTGCGGATCCATCTTCTACGTTGAGCATAAACGGGCCTTTAGATGTCATTTAACATTTTAAGCTTTTAATTAAAATAACACATCAAATGGATTGGATTTTGTTTAAATATCAGGCAAGATTGTCATCCTCTCACAGTATATAGAGTCAAATGCTACACACATAAACTCACATAGCTGTCTGAATACTGTGTCTGACAGCCATGCATTCCTCCAAGAACCTAGCTACCCCAAGAAATCATCTCCCTGATTGGCTAAATGTTTGCTTGAACTAGAAAAGTAAGCAGCATCATCACATTTTAAAAAAGGAGTGCATAAACATAACAAAGAGGAAAGACAAGCAGACTGACACACATGCTTTGTCCATATTGACTGAATGAGTTCAACTATTTGTCAAGTTGTATGTAACATGTTGTTTCTCCACGGTGGCAAAACTAAGCTTACTCCCATGAACTCTGCCCTCTAGTGGATGTATTGCCTAACAACCATTGCATCATAAATAATGCTCGGGAGAATGTGGGCAGAGAAATCTGACTACACTTGACATGGATGTATCTGTTTATATACGTAAAGTCAACATAAATGAGGCTTTAAAACAAAAAAAATGCCCCTAATATGCAATTATGCCAGACCATGCTTAGTTTAGTTTGTCTTAGCATTATCAACTCCAGCCTGAACAACAGGTTGTGACTGCCACGAGGCTTCATTTGTTTTATGATCAGCTGCTAGATGAGGAAGTTAATGCTCCATCACAGCGTTTCTCACTGTAATAAAATCTGAAACTCTGTCCCCGTGAAGCTCACTGGCTGACCTGCCGGAGGCTGTTAGCTTGTGTCAAAATAACACCAGAGAATTAATTCATGATTTCATAATGAATCCCAAACAGGAAGGACATTTATTTGATATTATTAAAATCCTGAGTGTAGCTGTGAGACTAAATCAGACCAACCTCCTCTGAGGCTGACATAACTGTCTGTTCCTGGCTGCTGTTTCCAGCAGCTTCCAGACCATGTAAATACCAAACAGGCCTTGGGGTTCTCTGTCTTCGTCCTCGGCCTCCCCGAGTCTCCTGTCTGTCTGAGAAAATAGAGCAAATGGCCAAGGCAGCGAACGCATCTGACAAATCCAATCAGTCACATTAACCACAGGGCTGATCTATTGTCTTTGTAAGTAGCCTCAGTGGACAGGTTTGATGTGCGTCTTTATGTCATATTCAATGCTTTTAGTCAAGCAGCTGCAAATTTAAGATTCAGCTTTGTTATATGCCATCTGGCAACATTAAGTAGCTAGCACTAAAGTCCTGGCTAGCATTAAACTCCTTTATTGATAGCACCTGTAATTCATATTTTCTGTGATGGGGTTTTGTAGGCATCTCTTTGGCTTGCTGATATTTTTGATTATTCGGATCGGGAAAATATGTGTTTTTGTATCTCCTTTTGATATGTAGCAGCTTTGTCTAAGTCAAAATGGGACTTCCTGACATCAGGGAACTTCGGTGTTTTTCTGTGGTGCAACCCACCACATCTTTTTGATCGGGGTGCAAATATCCCACTCACGGCCCACTGAACACATCTGGTGCTACGTCAACTGTAATGATTAGCAAATATCTATATTCCAGGGAAACGTGGGTATTTTGCCATAGCTACTGAAGTTTTTGCAGCACCTGTTCTATCACTTAACAGAGCTTGAAAGGCTGACCTCGATGTGTCAGACAACAACAAAAATCCTTTCAACATTTTACAGGAGAAACAAGGCCAGAGGCTTCGCTGCATTTCCCTATAAATCGGGATGGAATGACAAGTTTTACAGGCCAGTGGAGAAAGGGAAGAACTGTGTGTGTTACAGCTTACTCTGGAAGAAACGTTTTCAGAATGAAATGAAATGAGGCACAAAATAATTAAATGTAAAACAAACTTTATTTTGCACAATGATGCTAATATTTAACATTTAAATCAGGATGTCAGATTGATCCTGATGTGCATTTGTGCTTTGTGATGATTCTGCCTGAGACACAGAGGGACACAGAGTATCCCTGAGATTAAAAACATCCCCACAGCTTGAAGTTCTCCCTTTTCCTTCTTATCTTTGCCACTAGTTTGGTTCAAAATTGTGCAGATTCAGTGATCTCTTTAACATTTGGTAAAATCAGATGGCATAAAACAGTAAAATGCACAACTTTATTTGATAGTAGCAGTAAGAACATTTCCACATAAACAATGTGAAGGAACTCCAGGGACTGGGACTGAACAGCTGTGTAGCCATAAGAAAACCACTGAGGATAATTAGAAAAATAAGGCTTCACTTTGCTAGAGCAATGGACGGAGGTCATGTGGTTGGATGAGTCCAGCCTGACCCTGTTCCAGAGTGATGGGAGCATCAGGGTAACGAGAGGCAGATGAAGTGATGCAGCCATCATGCCCAGTACCTACTGTACAAGCCTGTGGGGGCAGTCTATGATCTGAGGTTTCTGCAGTTGGTCAGGTCTGTGTTCAGTAACATTATGTGTCCAAATAATTAGGTCAGCTGATGCCTGAATAAACTGAATAAGCAAATTATTCCATCTTCTCTGATGGTATGACCAATTTCCAAGATGAAAATGCCAGGATTTATGGGGCTCAGATTGTGAAAGAGTTGTTCAGGGAACAGGAGACATCATTTTCAGACATGGATTGTCCACCACAGAGTCCAGACCTGAACCCCATGGAGAATCTTTGGGATGTGCTAGAGAAGGCTCTGTGCAGTGGTCACACTCTCCCATCATCTATACAAGATCTTGGTGAAAAATTAAGGCAACACTTTATGGAAATAAAGCTTAAACAATGACACAACGAATGCTGCTGGAATCAAAGCTAAAGGCCAACCAAACATACAGTAATAGTAGTATGTGACTAGTGGGGGCAGTTTCTTAGTGTGTAACTACTGGAGGATGGTATGGCTGCTCACACTAATTTTCTGGGATGTTTCTTTGTAAAAAAAAGTAATTGATTTGTTTGATTTGTATTGTTGTAAATAACTGCAGCACCTCTTTACATTCTGTCTAAAACTTTGTCACGTTTCTGCCCTGACTGGTCAGAAACGGTGGGCTGCAATGCAGGAGCTAGCACATACAGCCTATACCTACTGGTAAAGACCACAGAACATTGTAGATTTACAATCAAAACTTAAAAATGTGTACAACTACTACGTCTCACTAACTTGTTTGCCCAAACATGATGCATGTCTCGTTGTCCAAATGACCGCAGGCTGACTTGTGATGACGCTAAATGCAATGACGTAGCTTCTCACGGCAGGTGTGTGGCATGTGGTTTTAAAAGACAGCCTGTTAATTAAACTTATTTCCTGCAAAGTGATTTTCCCTGTTGTTTTACTTTTCTACTACCTTATGCACTCACAAAGTGAGTTAACATAGAGGTTAAAAGTACACAGAGTAAAAAAATACATGTTGATGGTTTATGAAGTTTACACTCCAGAAGAGAATACTCTTGGGTTGAGGTTCCTGTTACATCATTTTAACCCCATCCTATACAAAACAACAGCCTCGTGGTTTGTTGGCATGTCATCATTAAGAATTTTAAATTTCCCACTTATAGAAAAATATTCATATTCCATGTTTTCTGGGCTTTATGGCTTTTATCTATCTTTTTATTATATGCTAGCAACTTATAACTAAGCAAAGACACACCTCTTTTATTTACTTTCTATACATCTG
>CM047982.1:31124285-31141499 GCA_026261665.1 Melanotaenia duboulayi
ATATATATATATATATATCTGTGTATACAGCTGTATGGTCATTTTACTTGTTCTCAGTGACATCTTCCATTAAAATGTGTAATAATAAATAAAATGTGTAAACAATTATTCCAAGAAGGGAGATGGTCAAAAGTCAATATTTGTGCCCTCAAACTGAGCTAAGCTTAGTTTGACTTCAGTCAAATGTACAGATTTAAAAGATCGTTGTTCATGTTCTTAGTGTTGATGCAGGTGCTTGCTGCATAGAAAGCAAGTATTTATACAGTATTATACTGTTACTGTGTTTCAAGGGTTCAATGATTAAAAAAATCTGAACCAAAAAATGTCCTTTATGAATGATGAATAAAGAAATACAGTAGGTTTTCCATTAATTCATTTCTGGGTCAGTCTGTATCAATATCTTTGATTTGGATTGGTGCTGTTAGCTCGCTGATCTCCAAATTCTACCGTCTAATAATATAGTTAACCTCGAATTATTTTGTTAAACACATTTTATAAACACATCCATTTTCTACATCACTTTGTCCAATTCCGGGTCAGGGAGAAGCTGGAGCCTATCCCAGCAATTATCAGGCGAGAGGCAGGTACACCCTGCACAGGTCGTCAGTCCATCGCAGTGTTAAACACTTTCCAACATTTAAATGTCCTCGGATACTAAAGCTCACAACTTTCTTTTCCAAAGGATCCTCTGCTTTTCCTTCAGCTTCACAATAAATTGTGAGCTCCTTCTTGCACAAAAAGTCCTTTTGATGCAAAAAAATCTGTAACAACCAGAGAATGTGTGATTAGTGAATTTCCATTCAGAGAAACTTCTGCCAGCTTTGCAGACATGGATGTCACATGAGCGTCTGAGGGAGTGAGCACTCTGCAGAGCAAAATGCCAGCGAATCCACAGAGATGGACATAATCTGTTTCGCTTCTCTGTTTTGTTTTGTTCACCGTTGGTTTCCTCCACAGCCAACAATGCATTTGGAACGATTTTATATTCAGCATTAATGTCTTGGTCAAAAAAAAAAAAGCCTCTCGAAGCGCCTTGCTGGCTTTCATCTCTGCTGAGTGCGTCCTCTGACTCACAAACAGCAGCTGAACACACAGCGGTTCTCTGTCGTTGCACCGCTCTGATCAATACCCATTTCCAGCCCAGTTTTCTCAAGCTCTGTCAATTTAAGCATCGATTGTCTGAGCTCCTGTGAATGTATGCCTGTATGTGTGTTTATTCATTCAGGGGTATTTCATATACTTAATTTAACTTTATAGGTCCCATATTATTTGCAACAAAAAGGTGCAGCTTTTCTTACCGGAGTCTTATACAGTATGTAGATAGGGAACAATCTATCATAAAACAGAAATTACAAAGTCAGAAAAATCAGTTCAGCTACAACAACGTAATAAGAAAAATCTAATTTGTAAGATCTCATAGACTAGAACCAGACTTTAAACCATCTCGAGGTCTAGGCAGTGCAACTTGAGGACTTAGATTAGACTCTGCAACAGCAATGTCAAATCTGTCCTATTGTATGGCACAGAATGCTGGCGAGTAGTAAAGGGAGACGTGGATAGGATCAATGCTTTCCACAACAGCTACCTGAGGAAAACCTGCTGCATCTTCTGGTCTAACAAAGTGTTCAACAAAGAACTCTACCATAAAACCAGCTGCACTAGTGTGACCCTTGAAATAAAACGCTGAAGGCTACGATGGCGGGGTCATGTGCTCATAATGGACCAGGACAGGATACCGAAGGTTGCATTAAGATAGACACCACCTGGAAGACGCATGCCTGGATGGTCTAAGAGCTCCTGGTGCAGAACAATTCAAGGTGAGCTTGAGATGAAACTTACCTGAGGCAAACTCAGAAGATTGATAGATCGAGATGAGTTAAGAAACATGCTGGAGCCTTATTTCCCAACCGGGAAGAAGACGACCTACCATAGTATTGTGTGTTACAATAAATAAAGGTTGTTAAAAATAAAAAGTTCAGTTTTGACAAAGTGTTGACATTCTTACAGACTGGAAGAAAAAATAGTTTCTGCACCCAACAATAAAACAAAAAGCCTTGAACTGGCAAGGTGTTGAAATCCAGCTATGAGTAGTACCGTGCTTTTTTAACACAAAGACACAGCATCGTAGGAAACACATCGCACGCGATTCTATACGTTGCACCTTCTAACAACCTGCTTTTGTTTTAATCCCTAGTCAGACTAAATAAATTATGCAGCTGAAGGCTTCTCTAAACTGAGAAGTGTTTATCACTGGACAAAAATAGACGTGAGGTGGTTGCTGTTCTTGCTGCTAGCTCTGACACATGGGACCATACTGATTCCACATTTTGACACTTTGTACTTGCTGTGGATTTTACTCATAGCTGAAAATGCAGAAATTTAACAGGAACGTAGGGACAAAATACGTTTGCATCATCTGGCTGTGATAATGTTTTACAGGCTTCAGGTTGTCAGGGTTTTAGAATAGGACTCTTCTTTGGGAAAATCATACCAGCAGAATGTGAGACTTAGTTTTCCGTTCATAATGGACTTCAGTCTGTCGCTTCAGTGACTTGACTGTCTGAAATCGGCCTCTTCTGACTGCGCTCTCCCAGCATCCTTTGCTCCTCTCCTTTTCTTCCATCTCAGTGCCGAAAGCCAACGCAGAGTGTTTTTTTATTTGTGTCTGTGTATGATTGGGCCAGATTTTCTGCTCCAGTTTTCCCGCCTGTCCGCTCAGGCCTCTACACTTGCCTGCTGCAGTTTGGTGAAACAGGCTCATCTTAAATCAGCCAGCTGGATGGCAGCAGGAGGAAGTGCTCAGGCCTGTGTTATGAATTATGCTACATTTATTCATAAGCACACAGGGTACATATAGTTCTTCATGTGAAACTACTGAACCACTGAGTTTTCAGTCACATCCCACTGGGCTTACATGCTAAAATAAAACTGTCGTTCATTAAGAAATTCCAGCCTGAACTCCCTTTGAAACCACCAATTATCATTTATTTATATGTTTGCAAGTCAGGATTTGAGAATTTGAGAGATATCTGGAGGTTTTGATGTTTGTATGTTTATGCTTTATGCTGAGCAAGGCAACCTACTTCCCCTGCTCCCAGTTTTTTTTTGCTGAGTTAAGCTATCCACATCCCAGTTTTAGCTGAATCTAGTCTTTAATACACAGCTCTGGAGGACAAGGAGGGAATGCAGGACACACGGGTGGAAAGTGGGCAGGTGTTGGATCTAAAACTTTATTAAAAAAAAAACAACTAAACTTCCTCACTGCCAAGGTAGGGGGTGCTAAAGACTAAAAACTCCAAACATCCAGGAGCTAAACAGGACTGGAAGACAAGTGGCTAGCAGAAGGACAACAACAAGAATCTGTCATGAAACAAAGGAAAACTTTAATACTGAGGGAGATTAAGGAGCAGGTATTGTCCTAAAGGATTTGCATTTCAGACAAAAATACTATTACAAAAACAGAATTATTCAACCATTCTTTGATATCCTTATGTTAGCTAACACAAGTTTGGTAGCATTGTCTTGTACACATGCTGTTACTTTGCTGTTTAGTTGCCAGTGTTCAGTAGCCTTAGAAAAAACATTAACACCTTTTTTTTTTGGCCACGAATCTGTGGTGAGAAACAGCTCACCTACAGTATCATCAGACATATTTTCTCGATGGGCCTGTAAACCCATGCTCAACTTATTTCATCATAGCCATCAAGCAAACTTACAGAAATGTCTTTGGCCATTATACTTGAGCTGTTTGCTATTCACGTCCAACATTTGCTGACAAAGCTAACCTCTGCTGATATCCGGATGGACCTTCTATAGGATGCTTCGTTCTCAAATAATGGCATGCTAGTTAAACCTTGCAGAGGTTTTTGCCAGTTGTCTTTGGCTCTGCATGTTTCTTCTTTCCATTAGTATTAAAAGGCGTAAAGACTATGTAACTCTCTTAACTCTTAAAGTCTGCATTTCTAAATCGTTTGATGGCACAGTGACATCTATTATATGCATTTCTGGAGTAACCGTAGCTGCGGCACGAGAGAAACAGCACTATACTATACAACTTTTTTTTCTGGAACACTGCTTTACTCACAGTGTCATGCTAGCAAGCAGATTTAAACACATATCTAAACACACTGACCGGTTAGTATGCACTCTGTGGCTGATTCAGCACAGAAATAAACGAAGACATTATCAGAGGAAGAGAGGGCATGAGGGCAGTGTGTCTTTAAATCTTATAGCACTAAAGACAGAGCTGAGAAATAGTTTCTGGCAGTTTGTAAACAGTTTGGTAAATTTAAGACATTAGTCACATAAATCATTAGATTGCTTACAACTAAATACCTTCTCAAAAAGTGAAATCATTGCCCATCCCTGGCAGTGATCAATAACTAAACTTCTGGGCCCTGATTTTCTATTAATAGATATATAAATACATGAAAAAAGGGCCCTGATATTCTAAGATGTGCAGATTAACGTTAGTGGGTCAGCTTGTTGGGCATCACCACCAAACACAGCTACAATGAGCTAATTTCAATGATGTCCTAAGTAGCACATAGTCACAAACAATCTTCCCAGTTTGATCTGAAGCAGTTGACCAACTAACTCACAGCTTTTTTTTTTTTACAACTCAGAGCATTGGAATATGAACCTAATTATCTATCCAGGTAAAATATTTCCCATGCACTCCTTTGTAAACTGATATATGAACTAGACTACAATAATCAAGCTGTACAGCAATCTCTTCTTTTTTTTTTTTTTTTTGTAAGCCGTTCATGTCTTGATAAAAGGGTTTCTGGACATCAGGTATAAAAAAACTAAAAAAAAAAAACTGACCGTCTGAGCTGCTGGGGTGTAAATTCAGAGCAGCTGAGCAGAAGCAGAGAGCTGCAGCAGCTTGTGTTTTGGTTGTAGCTTCTCTCAGTTTGATGAGGCTGAACTGTTTTAAAATGGAGGTCAGTGTGACACAGGAGGGGAGGCTGTGTGCGTTTCAGCCCCAGGCTGGATTCACAATAGGATACTATGTGTGTTGCAGTTCTGTGAAAACCATGTTGGATATAGTAATCTGTTTGTGAGACCCTCTGCTGTATTGCTGTTTTATTAACAACATACTTATGTAAAGCACTTTGTAACACAGATTTATTACATATTAAGAGATTCACCCCTGCGCTGGCAAGGGCAACGGGTCAATTTTAAAACACATCTAATGGTTATTCTCCTTAAAGGAGAATAAAAACGCCCCATCTGTTGTTCGCTCCTCATTGATATGACGATGAAGGTAACAAAAAGTGGTTTATTACACATATTTTCTAGCCTAGTATCTCCCTGTTGAATGTTCAAAGAGATTTCATGCAAATGCAAGAATAAAAATAGATTTTCTTGACGATTCTTTGTGCTTTTCATGCTCTTTGAACCAAACTGCCATTACTACTCCAGCAGCTCCTCCTGCTTTCTGCTGTCAAGATGATTACCCAGTAGACATGGAAACAGAGTGAGAGGGTGAAGCAGGGCATGGGGGGTGGGGGGTCGGACAGTGACAGCCCTAACCTTTAACGTGTCGTCTTGGATGGGAGGGATGCAGAACCTGCCAGGCAGGGCAGGTTGACGGCTGCTCTGAGGCTGGGGATTTATTGTGAGCCCAAGACCTCCTGGGGACCTCCATCTGCTGGACCAGAGGGGCAGGAGAGTGGTTGCAATGTGACCTGCAAGAACTGT
This sequence comes from Melanotaenia duboulayi, assembly GCA_026261665.1. Classification (NCBI taxonomy): domain Eukaryota; kingdom Metazoa; phylum Chordata; class Actinopteri; order Atheriniformes; family Melanotaeniidae; genus Melanotaenia; species Melanotaenia duboulayi. The sequence continues at coordinate 31,129,992 of CM047982.1, forward strand.
GCTATAAGGGAAAGCTGAGCTCCTACGTTTCAAAAGTGGATTATGTTGTCTCTGCAGAGGATTTCATTCAGTTGAGCTCCAGCGACATAAGTGAAAATGTTGCTGGCTGTAAGGGTGAAGGAGACTGCAGGTGCAGCAGAGGGGCTGCAGATGATTACAGAAAGAGAAAGTGGGAGGCAGGTGGTGTCACAAGTAGAGGGGGGTTACAGAACAGCGTCGGTGTGGGGGCGTGACAGATGACTCGCCAGAGACGGTGAGAGTTGGAGAAAAATCTGAGGAGAACTGACCCATCTGTTCATTCATCTTGAAGCGCTTTGCCTCACTCTGACTTGCAGAACACAGACCTGATTGTTGATTAATAATTTTGTGGAAATGCTTTTGCACGGTGTGCCGACAGTGATCAGGTGCGTTCTGTTAGCTCAGCAGCTTGTGAGGTTGAAAGATCGGGTAGTCTGTGGTTTAACGATGCTGAACACTGGAAAAACAACAGGAGAAAATAACTCAGCAGGTTTTAATCTGGTGAACATGCACTCTGAGGAAAATAAGTGGACCTTATAAAAATACACTGAGGCATCACAGAAGTCTGTAAAGGTGTATTTTAAAACGTACTGAGTGCAGGTTTCTTTAAAAATTTCAATAAATGCCTTCAGTCTAATGCTGGACGCCCTCAGTTTACAGTTCGCTCTAAGAAAAAAGCAAGACATAAATTTTCTTTGTATTTTCCTTTTCCTTTAGACAATAATGAGATTTTTTTAACAAATGGTTGGTAGGATAGTTTATAATATAGTAACAATAGTGAAATAGTCAAAACCTGAAACAGTAATGGCATATCAAACACTTACATTTAGCATTACACACCTAAACCAAGAGCTAGAGATGGCTTAGGCAGGTTTATCTCCATTAATTTTCAATTAAATTAATTACAGTCCACAAAGAATTAAAGATTAATTAAATAAAAGAATGAATTAAAGCCTGTTACATCATCCAACTTTTTTCATTGTTCTGGAGGCCGAGGGAATGACGTATTTGGGGACAGCTCGCGGCTTGTTCTCGACAAATGAGCTGAGCAGAACGTTCTTCTCGTGGGACTCAGAATAGTTTTGTGTGATTGGTCGGACATTTGAGGTGGGTGTGGATAAGGTGGAAAAGCTTGAAGAGGAAAGATGTCACTTCCATTTTTCCGCTGATGCAAGATTAAATGGAGAGTTTTAATGAACAGCTGGTTGAGGTGGTTAGAAATTATGTAAATGAATACAACACGTGGCAGTTAAAGACACACAATCCTGCCCCACCACAGTTGGTTAATTGTTAAACCACTGGGTCAACTGTTCATTGCACATAAAAATAAGATATGCGATATAAAGCACTAGAATATAACATATATATATATATATATATATACATAATATACATATATATATATTTACATAAAGCAACATCCAGTATTACTTAAGTTACCACTTACTCTGAATTTGACCTTATCTGGGTGACTATGATCAGAAAAAAGCAGTTTCCATGGCAATGTCTGATTCAAACTGAGATCTAAATTGAGTTAAAAAGGAAATATTGCCATGTATGTAAACACAACTGTGAATCAGTGACAAACAAAATGCAGTTTGTGCCACAGGTTATGAGGCAGAGGTGACAGAACAGTCACAATGTAACTTGATGATAACTAGATGAGTCACTAAAGTCAGATAAAAGCAGACAAGCGAGTCAGTTCAAGATCATCACAGATGAAAATGCCAGAAATCACCATGGCAACCAGTGGAAAGCTTGACTTTATTCATTATGCTCATCAGTAAATTGACATGCAGCTGTGTAAAAGTGAAAAAAAACAAACAAAAAAAAAAAACAAAAAAACAAGATAATCCGCAAGATTCACAAAAATCTGAAACCTATTTACCAGAAGGCATGAGGGGGGAAATATTGCCATACATGTAAACACAGCCAGGAATCAATGGCAAATGTAACACTGTTTGCACAAGCTATGAGAATGCTGATAGAAAAGGCACATTTTCACTTAGGGATAAATAAGTCACTAAACTGAGAAAAAGGAGATGAGGAAGCATCACAACTGATGATGTTCAGAGCAGAGGAATTTGGCACAACTACTAAAAATCTGCTGAGCAGAAACCCTTTCATGTGACTAATAACACACAGCTGCAGCTATTTATACACAGTGAGAAATTAAAAATAGGTATGTACTCATTGTACATGTCACCACAGGGGTGTGTATTATTCATTAAATATACGTATGATTCATAATTTGTGTATTAATGATAAGAAATGTATGATGAATTCTGCCTTATCTTATTTTTTTATTTTTTTATTTTTATGCTCTGAAGTACTGCATCCAGGAGGAGAACACATTCCCACTGCCCATTCTTCTTTTATTAATGCCAGTTGTCTGAAAGAAAAGGTTTAAAATACTAAGAACAACAACATCAACAAAAAAACAACTTATCTATAGCTGGTTATCACTTTTTAAGATAATTTTTATCGGGGTGAAGATAAGACAAGGCAGATCTAACAATGTAAACCGCATCACTGCAGCTTACATTTTAATTCAGTATATTTAGTCCCGTGAGGAAGAAGAAGTGTATTCAATTATGTTAAATTGTAAGACATCACATGCATCATTAGAAATGTTCAGGAACACACGGGAGTTCAAGCACTGGGGTTTCTGGTTGATTAAAGCAATCACATGTATTATCAATTATGTGTTCATCTCCATCAGAAAGCTTCATTTTGTCCGATTTATTCAGTTAAGAAGGGTAAATTCAACCTGTTATCTACTTTAAAGTTTAACTAATGAGGTCTCTATTTAGAATACTGATCCATTAGGTTTTAAATTACCAATAAACCTAAAAAGGAAAAAAGATTTCCCACTGATAGAAAGTTTAAGTTGAGGTTCTACAGCTAAAATAAAAATGTTTCTGAATGGATCAGATTGTGTGACTTTACAACTTTATGGGCATCTTTAAAAGTGAGAAAAATCAATGAAGTGAATCAAATTAAAGTGATAAAGAAATTAGAAGAAATTGATTTGGGTGAGGAATGTCCGTTTCAGTGAGTAAGTTTCAGGATTTATACATTAATCTTCTCTTGAATTAATTTAAAGTTATTTTAAAAGCTATTTCTAGCTAATTTTGAGCCACTTAAAGTTGAAATAATCTTTGTTTTTCCTTGCCAGTGTTGCTGGCAGTTCATAGTCAGTACATTACTCTTTCTTTTGTGCATCTCCGTCTGCAGCTTTCAGGTTAAATAAAGTCCTTTATGCGAGCCATGGCATTTTCTCCAGGTTGTCTCAGCCCTGCCCCAGCTCTTCAAACACTAAAACCACACGCCCAGCAGTGAAAAAGCGTGCCTCTGCTTGAATAGCCATTGTCTGCCCCGATGATTGTGAGTCATCGTCCTGGCAGCACAAGTTGGGAGTCAAATGATGTGATGCAGCCGTGAGACCTCCATTGTGGCCCGTATAAAGCTGCGGCAGGAACGGCAGCCCTGGCAGACACCGACTGCTGGACTTTCAGAGGAGTTTTGCATGAATAGTGGAGTAATTTCCGTCAGTAGCAACAAGGTGATTTGCATTTTGAGATGATTCACCACCGACTCTGTTCCATTCACAGAGCGAGTCTGTGAGTAGCAGAAAGTCTCAGTGGTCCGGTTTGTTCGGGAGGAAGAGGTCACACATCGCAGACAAGACAGGCTCATTTACAGGCCTGATCCAAAATGCTTGAAAACATGACTTTATTATTGATTTTCTTATGACTTGCAGCACTATAATGCATGTTGGGTGTGCACATTACAAAATGCAGCATTTATTCTATTTAATAGCTTCTTATTTCATACAGACATGAAAGAAAAAGGGCACCCAGCTCAGGCGAACTGTTTCCGTTCACAGCACAGTCACATTGGGGAAAATGAGCCATGTCATGTGTATAGACTATATTACTAATTATTTTTTAAATTTATTTCTCTATTTATGTATTGCTTAACTTTATGTACTTAACCATAGGAGCTTGGTTTCTCTGGTACTACATATGAAGAACATACAGATCATTAATTCCTTTCCAATTATTTAATTTTCTAAACCAAACCATGTGGCTTTGGTTCAGTGATATCCAAGTTAAAATAAGCATAGCAGTAAAATTTCCTGCAGCATTTGAACCCATCTGCTTTCCTTTTAATGAATACTTGTTTGTAGATTGACTTTCAAACATGTGTGAACAAAAAAAGATGGTCATGTCATTAAACAGAGACAAAAAGGAATGTAGACACGGTGCACATGAGTAGCAAAACCAAAGCTCAAAACAATGTAAGGAATTAAAAATGTCATTTTCCAGAAACACAACTTACCAGAGAGTAAAAGCAAAAGTGCCTCATGAATAGTAAAGACAGTGAAGTTTAAAACTAATATTTCTTGTTTGACGTTCCTGTACGATGAGAATGCTTGACACCCAACGCTTCTGCCCCCTCGGGGATTAAGTGATGCCCTGCATTTAAAAGCAGCTCATGGAGTCCTTCTCAACATTTCTACCTCACATTGTTATGCAAATTGTTGTCCAAAATTTCTGCAAAAATAGTTGAATTTGTTTAAAAGGTTCTATAAAACTTCAAATAAGAAAATATAGGATTTTCTTTCTATTTCATTTGGGTTAAGACTTGTAAACACTCTTTTTTTCTGAGGTCATTTTGAGCTGCAGGAACGAATTTTAGGACGTAACTGGTGATTATGTAACTTTAACTAAAACCCTGAACTGTTCTGTAAAAGTTAAATGGTGCATAGCAATATTTAACTATTTTAATAACTGAAATCCACAACATAATTTGCTTCCTTTTATAAAAATGTTGTATTGTTTGACTAATTAACTAAACCCCAGACTTTCAGAAGGATGTGACGTCTTATATTCAGTTTTACTTTGCATAAAAAATAATTACAACTGCATACAATAATTGTGATTTGCTCATTGGTTGTAGATTTTGGGGAAGAAAAGGCTGCATGGTGGTGAATTTACAAGGATTTTGATTGTGTTTTATTAAAGAGTTCTGTATGTAATTTAGTGAGGAATGTCCCACGAATATCTGTGGTTACATTCTGGATTTAGATTTAGCCTGACAGTGGTTTAAAGACATGCCTACATAAGAAATGCAGTGGACAGGGTATGTAGTCATGAACTAGGATGAAGATCATTTCTACTTTTCTTCCTTTGTTTTATGATCAGTTAATCAATAATTAAATTAGTCGTATTTGTCCATGTGATCGCAAATCTCCTCCATATTCTTTTCCTATTGCGAGTGCAAACATTTACAAATACAAAAGCATTATTGAAAAAAATAACAGAACGTTTTGACTATCCTTCATCTGCAGTACATTCAGTCATTGCCTTTCTAAGGTGTCACATTTAAAACAAGAAATTGTTCCATGATTGAGCGTTTCCTCCTGTTATGCCTGATTTGTTGGTTATTACAGCCCTCTGTCCTGTGAAGTCGACAGATGGTGATATCTATGAAAAAAGCTTCAGCTAAAAGAGTGAGCCAGGAATCTGTAGGTGTGTGTGCAAGTGTGTGTGTGTGCAGGGACGGCACTGTCGTTGTAAGAGTGTGAGCATCCTGTCGGGCCTGCTTTACTGGATGGTGTTCACAGGGTAGACTGATAATTTGTTGTGACTGTGCACACTTGCTTCTGACTGTTGTGCGTGTGCATGGTATCACTGTAAATGCAGATAGATGCTGGTTTGTATGCATCGTGATCATCTAAGCAAAGAACATAACAGGAAAAGAACATTAGGGCTGCAGTACCTGAAATTTTCTGTGCATTAAATCAATAACGGGATCTCATGAGGACAAAAAGCAAAAAGTGAAGATGTATTTCAACTTCAACTAGTCCTGGAGCCTTTAAATAGCTTCACTTCACTTTGGTTCAGCTTAATTTGTATGGTGAAAATCTCAGTCTTATTCCACTATAATCCAACAATTTTATGATTTTATGATCCATATTGGTCCAATTCATGCTGATCAAGTTCATATAAGCCAATTCAGAAAAGTAACCAACCAGTTGTATTGAATCTTCTCTTTAATTCAATCTTTTATCTTGAAACAAAAGCTGCATGAAACAAAAGTGAAGAGGAAAAACTCCCTTTTAACAGGAAGGAAAACGTCTATCACAACCAGAACCAGGAAGGGTTGAGCGAAGAGGAGCTCAGTGCATCACGTCCCTGAGCTTAAGCCTATAACAGCATAACTAAGGGATGGTTAATAATCCTCCAATTTAGACCTTTATCAGAATGGAAAGTTTTAAATCTTATCGGAAAGGTAGAGAAGGTGTTTGTTTCCTGAACCCAAGCTGGTTCTACAGAGAGGGGTCTGATGACTGAAGGTTCTGCCTCCCATTCTACTTTTAGAGCTCTGTTGCAGAAATATAGAACTATAAGATCTTTAAGACAAAATGGAGCCTGGTCACTAAGAGCTTTATACTGTTAGGTCCATATATATTTGGGCACAAGTTTTATTACTTCCGCCAAGGCATAGGTCATGTATTAGGTGCATTGGTTTGTCTGTCTGTCTGTTAGCAACATATCTCAGAAACTTGAGGATGGATATTGAAAAGAAATTTAGGAAATCTCAGACATGGATAAGGGAAGAAGTGATTAGATTTTCAGGGTGATTTGGATTACCACCTAGATCCAGCAATTGTTTAAAGGATTCCTTACTATGGGGAAATATGGATAATTTTGCCATTAGAGCTTCTAACTTAAAAATAATACCCACAATCATTGAAAAAAAAATAAAAAATAAATAAATAAATAAAAAAGGCAATGGCTTGGCAGGGGTCTGCCCTCTCTGAGTGTTTCTACTTATTTTATGTGTTATTTTGTGTAAGTATCTAATCCATATGGGCTTAAAATGCAAACTATCGGATTTAATTTATGGACTTTCACATCTAAATTGGAGGAAGGATTTATATTACTAATGAAGCTGCCTTTTTTTTGGAAAGGACCAAAAGTATATGGACAGTTAACTTTAAATTTATTTTATGGGCCATTCCCTCATGCACCTATCATCAAACCCGCAGGTATAAGTGTGGAGCTGATTCCAGGTGTGGCATTTGCATTTGTAATCTGTTGCTGTGAACCCACAACAAGCAGTTAAAGAAACTCTCAATGGATGTGAATCAGACCATCCTTAGGCTGGAAAAAGATAAGAAATCAGTCAGAGAGATACTTGAAATGTTAGCAGTGGCTAAATTACCCATTTGGTACATTCTGAGAGACAGAGAGAACACTGGTAAGCTTGGGAACCCAAACATGCCTGGATGTCCAGGGAAGAAAAAATAGATGGATGTTTGCAGGATCCTGTCCATGGAGATTAAAAACCCCTTTATAACATCTACCAAAGAGAAGATTCTCCAGAAAGAAGGTATATCAGTATCTAAATCTACCACGAAGAGAAGACTTCATAAGGGCAAATACAGAGGTTCACTACAAGCTGCAAACCATTAATCAGCCTCAAGAATAGAAAGTCCAGATTAGACTTAGATGCTGACTCAGTTCTGGAACAACTTTCTTTGGACAGATGAAACTAAGATAAACAGCTCATAACCCAAAGTACAGCACATCTTCTGTAAAACAAGGTGGAGGCAATTATATGGCATGGCCATGAATGGCTTCCAGTGGCTGTTTCCAGTGGTGTTTATTGATGATGCATCAGCAGACAGAAGCAGCTGGGTGAAATCTGAAATTATAGGGAATTACTTTCTGGTTAGTTTCAACAAAGCTGACTGGATCTCACATCACAGTACAGATAAACAATGGCCCAAAACATACTGCAAAAGCAACCCAGGTTTTTTTTAAGGCAAAGAAGTGAAATATTCTGCCATGGCTGAATCAGTTATCAGATCTCAACCCGACTGACATTGAATTTCAGAGGGGTTGGGCAGAACACCCCACAAACAAGCATCAACTAAAGACAGCTGCACTAAAGGTTGAACAAAGGATTACTGAAGAGGAAAGCCAGTGTTTGGTGATGTTTGTGGGTTCCAGACTTCAGGCAGTCATTGCCTGCAAAGGATTCTTAACAAAGGACTAAAAGTAAACATTTTAACTACAGTAATGTTGATTGTCTAATTATTTTTGAGCCCCTGGAATGAGGAGACTTTGCAAATGGTTGCAGTTTCTAAAATGTTTAAGTGACTTTTTTGTTCAACCCCTTGAATTAAACCTGAAAGTCTGCACTTCGAGTTCCAATCCAATGTGCTGCATACAGAGCCCAGATTGTAAAGATGGGTCAAAATATTCCTGGGCCTAACTGAGCGGAGAACATTTTTAAATTCTACTCTGTAGAATACCAGTTCTGTATTAAAGATACTAACTCGTAGTGTAGTAAGGCAGATGCAGTGCAATAGCATCTATAAACACTGATAAATACAGCTAATATATTTATAAATATATATGAGCTGTTTCTGGAAACTGATTTTAAAAGCAACTGGATCAAGTTGGATGCAAACATCTCAGAGACATACCTAAAAAAATACATTATTCTCATAATATTTCAACAGAAAATCTAATTGCTGCCAGGAAGCAACGTTGTGGGAATCATTTTGTATCATTTAGGGGAAATGGGAGAAACAGGAGTCGTTTTATTGACAGAGGGACACAAATCTGTTTTTCTTTCTTCTCTTTTTTTAACATCTTTTTATTGAGCAAGATGCTACAGTGTAGTTCAGCCTCTGAGTTCATTTAAAATCCAATGTGTAAAAAGTATTGAAACTATTACTGTTACCACCTTCTCTAAAAGGTGTAAGCAATTAACCAGCTTCACGGTGGTTTCAAAGCTATTTGACTGAACTATTGTCTCACTAAGAGTTTATTTCTCAGGTGTTGAAGCACTTCTTGTTTCTACAAATGTTGAACAAGTTGTGTGTTTCCTCTGAAAAAGTCCTCAGCATCTAAATAAAATCTGGCTCCATTGTTTCATTCTGCTTCTGTGTTCAGTTTCCACTGAAATCAAATTACTTTCCCCTCGTTTAAACAGAAAATATATTGTCCTGTTTTGCTCTCTGGGGATCATGTGGTTCAGCTTGAGGAAATGCATGTAAACATGTAACATGAGACATTTCTGCATTAAGTTTTCACTTTGCTTGCCCTTTTGTTGAGCTGGTGCAGAAGCTAATAGGTCCAAGCAGATTTAATGATTCCTGAATGAAACAAGTTTCTTTTTTTATTTTTGTTTAAATTTTTAATCTGTTAAGATGTTACAGAAAGGCACAAAGTCACCGGCTTACAGACAAAAACTCTTATAGAAGGTGAGAAATAGTAATTATGTGAAGTTGAATCTGAAAAATGACTTGTATGTAGTCCAAAGTTCTCAGTAATTACTAATTTGTCCACATCCTACTTAAAGTAAATGCCAAACATGGAGCACCACATTAATCCAGTCTTCATTTGTAGGCGAGTCAGCTGACGTCCATTTCCTTGTAAGTGCTTTAATACTAGATATCATAAAGACACTGGATGAATGTTTATTGGCAGTTTTCTATCAGATTATGTGGCCTCAGCCTCAAATATAAGATGTGAAAGGAGATGGAAGTTAGTTTCATTACTTTACCCATTACTGTCCATACTCCCATCCAATACTGCTGAATGAACGGGAAAGATTAAAATACATGGAAATGCTTTGTTCGCCTCAGGATCTCCCACACATTATTTTTTAATTGATTTATTTTTATTTATTTATTAATTTTTTAGTGGAAATGTGTTTTGAGCAGGTGTTCTGAAGAATCTCACAAAAACCTTTCTTTTAAAATCTCCAAGACAGAGAAGAAGTTCCTCCCCACTGTTTATATTTTTCCCATGTCACCAATTGCATTGCAAATTGCACTTATTTTTTCCATTTTTCTTTTATATATGCTGTATTTTCTCCTCTCAAGCCCTGTTTTATATGCCATTAAACAGACTTTCAGAACACCTGACCCAGCCCTGTTCAGGTCCGTTCTCTTATTTCTTTTCTGTGGGGACTCCATTGTAGAATCTGTTAAAGATCAGGATTGTTAAACCTTGTTGTTTGAATTCCTCGAAACATTTTAAAGTCTCCCCTTTATAAAAGTCATCAAACTTTAACAAACCTAAGTTTTTTCATTTCCTAAAGTTACTGTCTAAATCATAGGCAACCTACTGTGAAAATCGATTGGGGTTTTTAGTTTGGTTTTCCCTAAGTTCACATTTTAAATGAGTCTCTATCCAAGAATTAGTGTCCTTCAGTTGTTTAATCATAGAGTTACATCCTATTATAGCCTGTAGAGGACTATAACTTGAGATCTGGCATTCTATCTCCAGTGAGGAACAGCCGCAGAGCTCATGGTCTAGAGAAACCTATTCTCATGTGATCAGTATCTTGATTTTTCACCACCAGCTTCAACATCCTGAAAAGGCAGTTACAATAACATCATTTGCGCTTATATGTGGTGATGTGTAGCTGCTGACATTTGGTTTAATGTTGGAGACATTTTTAATAATGGACTTGTTGAATGATGCAGAATCGCTGTAGGTCAGGAGGTAGAGGAGTCATGCAGCTGGAAGATTAGTTGTTCCAGTCCAGTCTTCCCAGTTCACATCTCAAAGTACCGTATCTTTGGACAACATGCTGAACCCTAAATTTTCCCCCTAATTTGTTTGGATAAAAATGTTTGCGAAATAGATGTAATACCTGTTTCTTTAAGACTACATTGAATTTCCTCTTCTCTCTTTCAGAGGTCAGAGAGCCAAAATGGGAGGCAAGCTCAGCAAAAAGAAGAAGGGATACAGCGTAAACGATGACAAGGCCAAAGACAAGGATGCCAAAGCAGAGGGGGCCTCTGCTGAGGAGAGTGAAGCTCCGAAAGACAAGAAAGACGAAGCAACGGAGGCCACCGACACTAAAGAGGTAGCAAATGATAAAGCTGCCAAAGAGGCACCAGCAGCCGATGCTGCAGCACCAAAAGAAGAGGAAAAGAATGCCGCTCCTGCAGCAAAGGAGTCCGAAAAGCCCGCCACCAACTCTGAGCCGAAAACAGAGGCGCCCAAGAGCGCAGAACCCGCCAAGGCCGAGGAGAAACCAACTGCTGCGGCCCCGGCCAAAGAAGCCCCTGCCGCCAAGGAGCCTGAGGCCAAGGCCGCTGCACCCGCCCCGGCAGCCGAGAGCAAAGGTGAGGCCGACGCCAAAAAGACTGAGGCCCCCGCGGCACCAGCAGCCAAAGCCGAGGCGGCCCCGGCTGCCTCTCCTGACCCCAAGCCCACAGAGGCAGCGGTGGCCCCCGTGCCACCCAAAGAGGCCGCCGCTGCACCACCTAGTTCAACACCAGCCGCCGAACCTCCAACCAAGGAGGTCAACGCTACAGAGGCACCAAGCAAGGATCAAACCGTAGCAGTTCAAGATTAATGGACAGCTTCTTTTCGGAAATGAAGAATAAATTACCTAACTCAACATTGATGAAGATTAAAAAAAGAAAATGAAATTTACTAGCCCGCC
>CM047982.1:31141891-31152151 GCA_026261665.1 Melanotaenia duboulayi
TAATAATTGTAATGATGATGATGATGATTTGTGGAATGAGGACAGAGATGTTTCCCACCATTGCAGATGATTATTGCTATTATTATTGTTATGTTTTATTCTATTTTTTTCTGCTGTAGTATTTGAACTTTGATACGAGTCTGTGTTGGCCATAAGCCTCGCCATCCCACCTCCATCATCCCTCTCACTCATACTATTCCCATGTCAGAAGGCCTGCATCCATACACTTACCTGCACCTTCTGCTCTGTGGATGTCCAAAATTGTGGAAAAGGTTCTGATGAAAGACGAGGGGTGGCTGGTCAGGGGTTAAGACATCACGTTAGCAACTGAATTACAACTCAACTCCTCTGCTCTCCTGTTCAGCTCCTCCTTTTCAGAGTATTGTGTTCTTGACTTTGGCGCGGTACCTCCAGTTTTCTGGTGCAGTAAAGTTGTAGTCGTGTTTTCCCCCTTTATTTTTGAACCCACGCCCTCCAGATTTCGGGTAACGTTTGGGTTGTGGTGTCACTCTTTTTCTCCTCTAAGCCCCTCCTGGTCTGAACAGTGAAAACTAAGGACTTGTACAGGAAGTTTTGATGAGTTTGTGGAGACTTTCCCAGATATTTCAAAGATTTAACAAGGCTAGCTTTGCAGAGCAAAACACATTCTTAGTGTATTAGACAGTTGTTGGGATTTTTCTGATAAACTTCTACATATTTTCTACTGAAACCCTTAGATATATTCTAAGTGAACTAAGTGGTTTTTTAACATTTGTAATACTTATAAAAAATCTGCAAAGCCTCGCTTAAATGATCTTTGTAGTGTTCTCTGAAAGTCTGAAAGCAAATCTCTGCTTTGTTGTCCAAATTTGATGAGAAATAGTGTGTTTGCGTTTAAAGACATATCTTCTGCTGATCTGGGTGGAATAGGCAAAACAATGACATCACAGAGACGGTTTGAACTTGCTTATCGTACTGAAAAGAGCAGAGTTTAGATAGTGTACATTCGGTTGTGTCTTTGAAAAGGTAGCAGACTAAACTGGAACCCAAACATCCTGTGATTGCTTCCACTCTCTGGCTTGTGTTACTGGTAGAAAACTGAAATCTTTCTATCCTAATAACAGTAAAATACAGAAGCATTTTAAACATGATTAATAATAATTTTTCACTACTGGTTTAATTAAACCCTCTTCAGCTGTTCAAATGGAAACATACATTTACCATTTAAAGACTATAGAAGGTATATTGTAGCATTGATGCAGCTTGTACTGCTGACTACACCTCACCGGTTTGGGTAAGCGAGTGAACACACTTCAGGCGACATCATTTGTGGATGTTTTTCAGTCCGTTTGACTGCATGTTGGATCAGTGCAGCTCCCCATCATCAGCAGTTTGAAACCAGAGAAGAACAGGGCGGGTGGGAGGAGGTGGGGCGGTTCAGTGAATGATCAGAGCTATCAGCAACCACTTCAATGCACTATAGTCAATGTTTCCATGGCAACTATAGTCCATGCTGTTGTTATAGGATGGTGATACCTCGCACTGGGAAAGGGGCTTCTGATTTGGTCATTTTCATCCTCCATGCATTTTCCCTTACTCTGCAGAAACGACATATATACACACATATATGTAGTGGTGCAAGAGAAAGTACTCTGATTCTTGTAAAAGCAGTGATTTAAAAGAAATAGCTGAGACTTTTCTGGATGGAAAATCTGGTTTGCTATAATCACCTATCAAAAAGTTGTAATATTTTGCATCAAAAATGATCCCTATCTGCACTACAAGGAGATCTCTTTTGGCCTAATTTTTAACAAATTCTCGCGTACCTCCGTGTACTGTAGTTTGCATTGTTAGAGCAATCAAAACCAGCCATATGAGGCACCAGCAACCCACAACTCCTAGTGACTGCCAAACCTTCCTCTTTCCACCTTTGCATAAATGCAGGTATATGTGTAGTCATCTCAGCCATCCATCACCCAGCATATTTTTCAGTTCCATCCATCTGACGCGCAACATGTTCCTCCCAGCACTCGTCAAACCGTAGCAGAAACCAACACTTGAGGAGCGTTTGTGTGTCACCCAGTTCAGTTTTTCTTCCTCTCTTGACTCAGTAATTTGCATGTCTGTGGTTGGGTGAACCTGTAGTCCTGTCTTTTTGGTCAAGTGGAGAAAAAAAAAAAAAAAAAAAAAAAAAAGAAGAAAATCTTTGAGTCTGCATCCATAGCAACTACAGTTGATATTTTCATTCCACGTCTCACCACTGCTATTTCCACACCACACGTTCATTCAAACAAACAAAAAGATAAAATGGAAAATTGATGCATTCAAAATTATATGTACTTGTATAAATGGTGCAACAGTAATAAAATGTAAGAAATTGACTTGAAGATCTTGTGCAAGAGAACTTTTTTCATGACTGACTTACTAGCCATCCACAAATTTGTCTTTGGAAAACTGTTTTAACATGAGGGTGATGTGCTATTTTTTACTATCTTGCAACACAGAAGAGGCTTACTTCCCTAACCAATACAGGCAGCTATGATATTATGTTAATTCCTTAACACTCTCATTTAAATCTACTTTTTGAGCATCAAACCACATGGTGCACTTGAAGCAAATAGCACATATAACCTGCTTTGTCTCTGCAGTGTGAGACATGAATATAAGGACAGGCTTATTTTAATAAGTGTTTAAATTTGGGTTAGAGTAGTGATGAATCTGTCAACCGGTTAAGGGTCTGTGTTATGAAACTCTTTCAACACCGCAGCTAAGGAGTGTAATGTTTAAAAAAAATGTATATTTAATTATTGTCTTTAACAAAGGTTAGTTTTATTCTACGATGTGAAGAGCATTTTTCAGCAGTTCAGTTCGAGACCAAAGTGATTTAAATTATGCAGAATAAAAAAGCTAAATTGGCGTGTCGCAAGAGAAGATAACGAAGGCTGCCAGGTCATTTTACACAAGGTAAGTTAATAAAATCAGATTTTTCTCAACAAGAGAAGCACCACCATGTTCTTGTAGCACTGCATGTAAACACCACACCGTTTCTGGCTCGCTTCGCCTGCCACTTTTAGACATTTGAAGCTCAGGTCCTTTTACATGATCAAAATGACTTTGATTAGGATCAAGTCGACCCTTTGCAGCACAAAAATACAGAAACTTGCAAAAACTGCAAAATTCCTTGACATATCTTAGCATGTTATGTATGCACCATTTGATGAGGTCAGACTGAAAAAAACAGGGGGCATTATTGTCGTTAGTGGGTGGTCCATTCCCCTTTACTGTCCCTGTAAACATGATTACATGAAACTTGTTTACACAGCAGCACAAAATATAAGACGCAACGTTACAGCATTTTTGTTTGTCAATTCAGTGTCTTCAAGGTCAAAAATGTCCATGCACAAAATCTGATATAAAATTATCATTTATTATTTATTTTAATTAATTAATATGATTATTACGATTGGATATATATATATTATTTATATTTGCTTTAATCATTTAAACAAGTTTTGTCCTGTTCACTAAGAGTGATTTCTTTGCATGTGTGTGTAAAATTATTTTTGGTTATCACAATGTTGACTAGGAAATTATTTTACATAGCTATACATACAAATGCAAAAAAACAAACAAACAAACAAACAAAAATCTTGTCTCCTGGTGGTCCGTGAGAGTACCTGGAGGGAGTTTCTGGCAATACATAAAAATACAAATGGAATCAAATCAGTTTTGTTGCTAATCTTTGGCGTATGCAAACAACTTTCTAAATTTGGAAAAAAAAATGATTTGGAAAATATTTTTTTGTAAAGAAATTCAAGGCGGGCATGAAGGTTAAAATGTTTGGATGCTGTGTTAGATGTAAATGAAAACATAACACAATAATATTGAAATTTCATCATCAACTGAGGTGACCAGCAGCTGGACCTTTGGGAGAGGAATCTTTTCTCACTCTGGTCTCATGTAGGACTCCATGTGTTCAACAGTGTTGTGTCTTATTTGTCATATGTTTCATAATGCTCCAAATGTTTTCAGCTGGTGAAAGGTCTGGGCTGACAAGCACGGTAGTCCAGCACCTAAACTCCTCTCCTGCTGGATGCATAGCATTGTTTTGCATTGTCTTACTAAAATCTGCAAAACCTTCCCTGAAAGACATGTCATCAGGATAGGAGCAGATGTTGCTCTAAAGCCTGCATATACCTTTCAGCCTTTTTAGATGTGCAAGTTGCTAGTTGCAAAGACAGTAAAACACCTCCATACCTTCAGAGATGCAAGCTTTTAAAACAGTCTCACCACTAAGAATGGTGCCAGTCTGCAGGATATGATTTCCATAGTTTTCAAAAAGAACTTCATATTGTGATTCATCTAACAATTTTCCACTTTGACTCAACCCATTTTAAAGTGCACTTATATTTTAAAAACAGTATTATTGATATGATCTAGAAAACAATGAGCAAAAGACAAATAAAAGGATGATGTTTTCATGATGACTGAATCTAAAACTGAACGTAGCTTCCCCTAAAGCATCTTACATCATCAGCATATGTTAAAAGAAAACCACCTTTGTGACATTGAAAATGCTGGCTTTAGGCAAAACAAACCTCAGTAACCCAGATATTTGACTTCAGAGTGCATCCTTTAGCTTTTACTAAGGAAAACAATGGCCAGTTTTGCATCACACAGAAAAGTGTGTTTACATGATGTTAGAAAAGTACATTTTTTTGTCTCTCTTAAATGAGACTTTTAAAAGTAAATGTGTTGTAATCCAGCTAAAATTGTAAGAAATACATTTTTCAAAAGGCAGACTAGACTAAAAAATTGAAGGTTAACTGAATAGTGGTCATGAGCAAATAAATCCAAAATAATTCATTTTTTAGTTTTAATCTGAGGTACTCTGCCATTACCAAGCCATAAATCTAAATGTGATTCATACAGAAAAAATTAACAGTAAAAGCTCAAAACTGTGTTTGTGTACCAAAGAAATTAAACATTTGAGTTAAACTGATTGGTTTTGCCCTTTTATTTCGCACTACGTGATTGGCTGTCCCATCTCACTCTGTTCAAAGAGCTAGCGCTAGCCAGTTCCAGAGAGCGGTGCTAACAGTAGTTGTGTCTTCAGTCAGATCTTCAGGAGCAAAGAAAAGAAAAGAGCACATCAGGAGTTATTAAGTCAGGAGAATTATTTTTAACTGTTATAATGATAACAGCACAAAGCCAAAAACATGTTTCCAAGCATGAATCATTGCGTTATTTTGTCACATGACAGAATCAAAGGAGGTGTAGGTGTAGTTCAGAGAGTGAAGGAGATGCTGAAGCAGGTGAGGTTTAGTACTCAGAGGTCTGATTTGGTCAACATGATTAATTAAAAGTTAATTAAAAATATAATATAGCATTCTAAGATGTTCACTGATCTGCATATAGGCTAATATTGTACAGACTAAAGGAATGCAGAAGAGAACCCTGCAAGAAGGACAATTTTAATTTCAACGTGTTTTAAATGTTTTTTTTTACATGTTAAAAGATTGACTGGGGAAGTGGGAATCAAACTAAAAACTGAGCCACTGCTGCCAAGGTGTCAACCCTCCACAGCACAATACATAAAAACTGCAACATTCCTGGACATAACTTGGCATGTTATGTGTGCACCATGAGGCCAAGCTGAAAAAACAGCCACTGCCACCTCATAAACTCATAAAATCACAGAAATCTTCAAGTTAAATCTTGAAGTGGAATAATCCTGGATTTGGTTTAGTTAAAACAATAAAATAAAAACATAAAATAAAAACATAAAATAAATAAAAGAATAATCAAATAAAAACAAAAAATTAAACTCTTACTTTCAGAAGATCATCTCAGAGACAGCGTACCACTATCACTTATCGTTGTGTTAGACACACCTTGGTCCATCTGTCACTATATCAGCACAGCAAAACCTTTTGAAGATATCAGCTTAGACTAATGATTAGAATTGTTTTCTAATTTAATAATTTACAAAAGAAGATATCCGAGTAACCATAAAGTGAAGTCCCTGCCACACCTGAGGCATACTGTACGTGTCTTAGGGTTGTTTGAGGTGACTGGGTTCATACAGATAACACATCTGTGAGGTCTCAGCTTCCCAGCTGTGCTATAATTTCACCCCCTTCATGTAAAAAAAAAAGAATAAGAAAAGAAATCAAAGAAAAATATTGATAGGGACAGCAGAATGAGGATGGATATGAAGGAACAAAGCCTTGCCAAACAGTAATGACTAATGTCTTCATCCCTTTCCTCGTTCTCCTGACCCTCCTTGTCGCAGGGAGGTAGGAGCAGTAAATCATGGACTTAATCTCCCTGGCATGATTTACACCTGTTTAAATGCCGTTTGTCACTCATTAATGCATTACCTGTGCTTTTACTCAGGACACAACAAGGCTAGATGTGAAGTGATGAACAGAAATGTAAACTGGGTGGAATTAATCATTTGTTGCTAAAAGCATGTTTTTAAATGCAGCCTCAAATATAGCTGGTTGGATAAATGAAGATTATGTGAAGGACGATAATTTTCGTTTGTTTGTTTTGAGAGCAATTATTAAGCTCAAACCTGTGTCCACAGTGCACAAACTACAACACCTTAACCCCAAACCTTGTCTTGATTTCTGCATCTGTGCCACAAGATATAGCTTATATGGCTTTCACTGACCCTCGCTATCGTTGTCTTGTTATCTTGGATATTGAGGCATACAACAAGTCTGATAGGATTGTTGTCTTTTCCTGCATCTGTCAATTAAAAATCAATAATATTGGTGTATTAGATTCTATTTTGTCTGTCCTCTGTTGTTTCATCCAGACAGTATAAACCAAAAACAGCAAGTGAGATAAGAAGAGTCTTGATCTGCAACTACCAACCAACCCTCTGTGGATTGCTGCAGCTCAGTCCTTGATTGTATTAAAGTTTGGTGGGAACAACATAGTGTTCAAAGTAGCTTTCACTGGGTTTCTGTCAATGCTTTCTTGTAATAGATGAAATTGACATTTGGAAAGACATTATACTCAGTGATGAACATGCAACATGGCCCCCCAGTTGTTGTAAATATTCTGCACTTGTGGGGTGCATATCAGGGGAGTACAAATATAAAATGAAAATAGACAAGAATTGTCAGTCAAAATAAGCAAAGAAAATACTAAAAAAGCTCATCCATTGGTTAAAAGTCTTGCTTTACTTCACCATACCACCACTGGAAAGTCCATGGATTGATTCCAGGCTTTTCCTGACTATGCTGAAGTGTCTTTGGGCAAGGCACCGAACCCCACATTGCCTCCTTATGTACCTATCGGGGTAAATGGGTGAATGTGAAGTGTAGTGTAAAGTGCTTTGGGTAGTCAACATGACTGGAAAGGTGCTGTGTAATACAGTCCATTTACCTTTTACATCAAAATAAAATGTCNCTGTGTAATACAGTCCATTTACCTTTTACTCTACATCAAAATAAAATGTATTTTCGTTTAGTTTTGCTCGTTTCTTTGGACCTTCTACTGTAGACTTTAAATTGTGGTTTTCATTTAGACTGGCTTAGTATGTTTCTTGTTTCTCTGTCCTGTTGCTGGTTTTATTCTTTGGTTTATCATGTTGTATCTATTCATCTAATTTCTATACCGCTTAGTCCAGCTGAGGGTTTTGGAGAAGCTGGAGCCCATCCCAGGAATCAGCAGGTGAGAGGCAGGGTACACCCTGGACAAAGCCAACACAGAGAGACAAACAACCACTCATACTCAGTCCTAGGGAGAATTTAGAGACACCAATTACTTTAACATTTTATGGGCAGAATTTCTAGGCATAGCCGAGGTGTTGAGGAGATCCGATTTGGTGGCCTTAGGATTGGGTCTGTGCTTTATGTATTAAGTACAGAATTAGCAGGTCTAACAACACTCATGCATAGACAGGTATGTAAGTATACTGACTGCATTATACTGCAGCTGATTCACTTTTCACCATCACATTACTGCGTTATCTATTAATGTATTAGTGTTTGTTGTTTCAAACCATGCTCAATGAGGTCAGAACTAATTGTGTGTTATCTTGTAACTAATCTTGTTTTGTGTGTGTTAGCCCAAAGACAAGTAGTTAACCAAGTGAGTGTGAAAAGGTGAGCTGAAATAGAATTTAAAATGGTCCTCACACTTCCCCTTCACAGGGGCCAGAAAGATAAGAAAGAATTTCTGCAGTGTCATGGCATGAATCATCCATCTGGACATTCCTTTTTCTGTTTCTATTTGAAAATGTTTGCAAAGCCAAGTCTGACAAATGGTCATAAATACTAACAAAACTCAGAAATAGAAGCAAATATGGACCTATAGCACAAGCTTTTCTCCCCGTGAAGTCGGCTGGTCCTGACAAAGATGGTTTTTATGATGGTAACACAAAAGTATGTACACACTCTCTCTATCACACACACGCACTGGTCTATAACTCTAAGCTGCAGAGCTTCAACAGCATAAAACTGGTTGACAATGGCAAACAAAGAAAAATACAACTTTTGTCTCTGCTGCCACTTCTGTCAAATCTTAGTCCATCAATCCAAACCAGTGTGAATGTTTTAGATAAAAGATGCAGACATGCAGCAATTATAGACAGACACTGCTGTCAGACTAAAAACTTATCATTTTCTATGACAATGACGACTAAGCATCACATAGTGTCACAGTGATGAGCTCAACTCAACGCAGCTGTCTCCAAAAAATAAGAATTAACTGTAGTATTCTATTTAAAAAGAATCATTTCAACGTTTGACCAAAAAAGAAAACACACACACACAAAAAGATGTTCCTTAAGATGAATTATATTTCACTGTCCTTTTGAGTTTTGGCTCAGTCTCACCTAAAGTTTAGTCATTAGCTGAAAACAAACAAACAGTCAGAAGGACTTTTCCGCGGCTTAGACGGAGAAACAAACTTTGACTTTTCTTCACCCATGTATCAGAGAATGAGGGCGAGCTGGTGGTTTTCCTGCTCTCGTAACAAGAAGCTCCTCATTTGTCCCACTCTGTCTCATCTTAGATGCCTTTGTCTCGTTCTCGTCGATGCAACAGCTTTTGAAGCCTCTGTGGGGAACCATGCAAGCACTATTTCAAAGCGTCTGTGTCATTTAGCTTTCTGACTGTAAGCAGGTCCTTACCCAGCCTACATCTCAGTCTTTCAAAGCCAGGCGGTGTGGGGGAGGATCACAGGAAGAAAGAGAGAGGGAGCTAGATGGAGGCGAGGCTCTGTGGAGGATCAGACAGATCCCCCTGATGGGTGGGTACTATCAGTCAGGGGGCCTTGGGGCCAAATGGGCCTGTTCTGCCAGCATGTCTGCTTGGTGGCTGTCGGGGACGATCTGTTTGGATATTTGTCACCAGATATTTCAAGTGATTGCATTCAGACATGTTTTAGGCTCAGGGGACAGAAAAGAACTCATGTAATACGTCAGAAATGGGAAT
This sequence comes from Melanotaenia duboulayi, assembly GCA_026261665.1. NCBI lineage: Eukaryota > Metazoa > Chordata > Actinopteri > Atheriniformes > Melanotaeniidae > Melanotaenia > Melanotaenia duboulayi. Next base: position 31,151,326 of record CM047982.1, read on the forward strand.
GTAATTCAGTGATATTGTTAAGTTCAGCATGTAATGTTTCCAAAAAAGACACCATGTGGTTCATGAGACTATTATTGCTTCATTTAACAGGAAAAACATCTGAGAAAACGCACCAGAACTCTACTGCTAAAGGCAGGAAATGGCATCATGTTTGTTTTATTTTGAGCTTCACATCAGGATGTACATATTAAGTAGTTTATATATTTTTGTAAGACTCAACTCTGTGAGGACAGCGTAATTAGAAAGGAAGCTCTCTTAATGCGTCAGTAGTTCAATCGACTAGCTGATAACACTAGAACCCNTCTCTTAATGCGTCAGTAGTTCAATCGACCAGCTGATAACATTAGAACCTGCATGTGGATTCTCCTGTGTGTTAGTATGAACAAAGAAATAGTTTGAACTAAATTTAACTGTGGACCACCCTCTTTTTGTTAATTACATCAAAGTTGAAATAATTTGTAAATACACCTTATTTTGAGAAGAGAATAATTAACTACAACTCCCTTTGTTATGCTGTAATTAGAGTTGTATGGTTGCTAACTCACTCAAATTTGAGTTGGCCATTTAGACCACTTTGGTTAAAACTCCGTCCCACTGGGAAATGACTACAATAAATCCACATTTACGAAGTNTATATACATTGCACCTAATTTCATGTAAATACTGTGTTTGGATACTGAAACAGAAAATTTTAGAAAATCCAGATGAGTATAAAGGGTAGGGAGGTTCACCCCAGTAAAATANTAAGGTCACCCCTCAACCACGCCCCTAATCACCTGGTAATTAAACAGCACGGTTCATCTTGTTTTCTTGACTCATGAACACA
>CM047982.1:31153934-31164253 GCA_026261665.1 Melanotaenia duboulayi
GTTTGAAATAAAATCTTGAAATCTGAAAAAATTTGAAATCTAACCCCTTATTTACAGATACATATAAAATAAATAAATAGAAAGAAAAAAAGACTGGAATAGAATAAAATACAATTAAATATTAGATAAATTCATATTTAATAAATTATGAAATAACAAAGGAAAAAACTTAATGAAATAAATTTTATAAAAATAATTTGTCACAAATATGTGACAACAGGCATCAAAACTGACAACAACAACAACAACAACAAGATTAACTCCAAGACGTAATTACGTCTTAGAGTTACCGAGACGTAATTGCTATGATTTTAGAAGCTGTGGTACCATGGCTGGCTGATTTGAATATTAAGATCACTTATTTAAGTGGAAATAGCAGCCTGGATCATTTATATTTTAAAGAGTACCTGAAGGAGTCATTATGGAAATAAAGCCTTTAATTCTATCAAGTGCCATTTAGCTGTAATGAAGGAGGGGGCATAAATGTGAGAAGTAAAGAGCTGGAGTCTTGTCAGAGAACGTGACAGCAACTTCTTACCGAATAATTGACAGCACTGAAGAGAAGCTAAACATGGCACTTTGTAAAGGATGTGAATTAACTGTGAAGCTTTAATCTGTGGTTTGTAAAAACAGGAGCACAGAGTGGTTAAAGAAATGTTAGCTGCTTGACATATTCTTGTATATGCATGTGTCACCAAGCATCAGAGGTCAGGACTTCGCGGTGCAGTCATGGAGGTAAAACAAGTTGTTCCTGGATGGTTGGTGAAGCTGAAGGTTGTAACATGTCTATTGTAACTTCTGTTCAGTGTTATATAATAATGTGAGTTTATGGAACTTTTATGAGTTTGATGAATCTTAGGCCTGTTACACAAAAAGATTTTTTTAATTGGATAAGATTTTTCATCTGTTTGATGATCAGACATTTAACCGTTTTGAGCGTACTGTGTTTGGTGGCTCCAATAATCTCATCACAGAACAAAACACACATAACGATGCTGTCCCACAAATCATCTAAAATATAATCCTTGTGTGATCAAATGTGATCTAACAAAAACGAAGAAGAAGAACCATAGCAACAACTGGAAAAACAAAGAAGAAGAACCATAGCAACAACAGATGACAGAAGATGATGGTTTTGTGTTGATTTTATTCACATTTTATTCTTCCTAAATAACTTTATTGTAACATTTGAATTATTGATCAACTAAATAAATGAATAATAAAAGTACTTTATAAAACGTACTGGCAATATTGAATCATTTAATTAATCATTTGGGTATAATTTTGTTGGTTCCGTCTTAAAGTACATCCAAATTGCTAGATTAGGGTCACATCATGGCCATGTACCATTCACTCTTAATTGTGATGAAAGACGCGTTGAAATGAAACGACCACGGAAAACATCACGGATTTTGGAAAAAAGGTACATAAATAAAAAAATGGATTTGAGCATTAAGACCTGTGGTGTGAACGTAGCCTAAATCACTTCTGAAGGAAAAGTGGGTCCAACACGAGCACCATGTACCAAATAAAGTAACCAGTGAGTATATGTACATGTTTAGATTTTGGTTTTTAACCCCTTGATGTCTGTGGTCACAAATTTGCAATGTGGCCTTTGTTTAGTCTGTTTCCTTTTATCATTTATTTTATTTATCTATTTGCTTTTACTCACTGATTTATGCATTCATTTTTATAGCAATTATTTATTTTATTCTTTGTTATTAATTTATTTAATATTTCATTGTGTTTTCTTTTATTCCAGTCTTTTTCTTTATAGTTATTTTATTAACTTTGTTGTTCTGTAATTAAATTTAGGTGTTAAAGGGTTAAGATATTAGGACTAACATGAAGGATTTAATTATAAATCTGGCTCAGCCATCAGAATGAGAAGAGACGGCAATAGTAATTCTCATAAATTATAAAGTACAGATGAGAAGGTTATGATGATTACTGCTACCAGGCAGCTCATGACTACTTTAAAATTTGCTTTAGTGTCACTAACTTCAGCATCATATATATACTAGAGACATCTGTGCATCAATAACTTTTAATTCCTGAATATAACAGTTCCTATATGAGCTATTCTGTTCTCTAAAAATATTTGGATTCGCTAAATCAAAAAGTTATTTCATTGCATTCCTTCTCTTTAACTCCAGTTAATGATTAATACTTTTTCATCTTATAAACAGTTAAACATGGAGTCAACACAATTATATCAATGGCTTCTAAAACAGAAAACACACTGCAGCAGAGAACATGATAAATCTTAATATTCCCAGCAGTGTTTCTTTTTTTCCATCATAAAAAGTAGAAGCTGTGTTACAGAACCTATTTTTACCCACGTCTTGGAGCAAGCCAAGCATGAGGGCATTTTTAAAATATTTAGTGTTTCCCGTGATCTCCCTCATGTTTCCCCCGTTTCCCTGGTTCTTGCGTAATCTTACATAATGTGTTGAATATTTAAAGCGGGCTTAGTTCGAGTGCTTGTTTGCTGCTGAAGGAACCAGGGCGATAGTTGGATCCACTCAAGCGGAAACCAACAGTGATGGAGGAATACGAGCAGAGACGCTTGTTGGAAACAATCAAAGGATGTGTTCTTCTGCCTTTGAAGACGTACGCACAGTACATCACAACACCGATACCCACCTCTGCTGTGGTCTTAGAATTTAATTGAAATATGAAACTGAGCCCTTTGACAGCTGCACACACTCCCACACAGTTTCAGTTATAATGTTCATTTCAGTCAGTTTTGCAGAAATATTAATTTTGTGCAGATTTAAATTTTTCCCACAACTCTCTGGTTTTAGTCTTTCAGCATCTTAAATAAGAATATCATCTTCCTCTATGAAAACTACATTTTTTAAGTTTTTACATGTCTCATTTAAGATCTGTGTTTGGCAGGAAGTTAAGGGGGTGTCTCCGTTAATGTGTTCCCTTCGTGTGTGTGTGTGTGTGTGTGTGTGTGTGTGTGTGTGAAGAGGACAGACCCCACACAGGGCTGATGTTAGAGCTTTTAGCTTCTGCTAGCAGAACTGTTGCTGTTCAGCGTGGCCATGGCCCACTGTGGCCGGTGTCATCTTCTTTATAAAACATCAATACTCAATCTGCTTCACTGTTCCAGGAGAGAGAGGGAGAAAGGAAAAAAAAAACATTTTAATAATTTTACCCAAAATATATTAAGATTATGAATGATCATTAGCCTGATTGTTTTGGCCCCTCCCCCAGTGGGAGCAGCATCTCTGTTTTTATGGCCCAGTGAAGGAAACAGAGTCTAGAGGTCCGGGCTTGCAGTGAACTGTGGCCCTGCCTGAAGGCAACGGGCCAAAGATGTACTGGGTGAGAGGAGTCTTGGACGATGAGCCTGGAGCTTCTTAAACTGCAGGAGATGTAATCTCTAACAATTCTTTGAAGCTGCTTCCTATCTTCCAGTGCATCTCCCAGTATGTGAGTATGCTCTCCATCATGGAGTGATAGAAGTTCACCAGCAGCTTCTGATCTATCTTTGCTTTTCCTCAGGAGTCTTAGTGTAAGCAGTGACTGCCGTGGTGTTTATAGAGCTGGCGATATCCTGGGAAATTTGAACAATGGCACCCTCTCCACACTGTTCCCAGTGATGTGGAAAGGATTGTGGTCCACTCTGGATCTCCTGAAGTCTGCTATGACAGAAACTGGCAGCATGGTCTCCTTATCTCTGAGGCCAGACTCATCACCTCCTGAGATGAGCCTGACCACCGTGGTGTCATCTGCTAGCTTTATGAAGATGTTGGAGGGATTAGAGGAGATAGTCGTGTATATATGGCATGCAGGAGTGGGCTCAGCACACAGCTCGAACAGGTGGAGTTGCACCCGTTTCTTAACCTAGATGATCAAGATCAGGAATGATTATATCAAAGCTGAGCTAAATTCTGTAAAAAGCAGTCTGATGAAGTTTCCTGGTGTTCCAGGTGCCTCTCCATGGAAAGGGATGTGATGAAGATGGTGTAAGCCAAGCTACGCCCTGCTTTACAACAGGATCAGCTGTGTTCTGCATTTCTGACGGAAACAAAGAAAGAAAAAAAAATTAAAGGAGACTTTTACCCCCCTCCTCTACCTTTCATTCCTTAAAGCTCCAATAAATATAATGCTCGAAACATGCAATTAAAACAGCTCATCTTAGAAGTGCTTTACTTCTTAATTTAGGGGTGTAATGCGATGACAATTGTCCTTGTCATATGCAATACTTTCAGTTTAATGACTTAAGCTTTTTCACTTGAACAAACTAAGCATTAATTATGAAAATATGCTAAAAGTGTCTATTTGTTTTAGTAATTAAATGGTGTATAAAATAAAATAAATACCAATTATGAAGTTAAACTTAATGGAGATCTCTTTTTTCTGGGACAAATTAAGGCAGCACTGAACTAAACATAGGTTTACAGACTTATGATTGACTCATCGGAGCTTCCATAGAAATGTCACAGATAACCTCCCACCACAGAGATCCTGATTCCTCTGCTGCTAAAACAAAAAAGCAGAGGGGGCTGAAAATACCTCCAGATACCTGCTTTGATGTCCAACAAATGACAACCCGTAGAGAAATGACTTAGAAATACTCGGTGAGGAACCTGAGCCTCGTTGAACCGTCTCATTGGTTCGGAAGCTTCCTGCATCATCATGATTGGCCGTGGAGGTGGCCATGGTGCTGCTCTCGCCTAGCAACAGACACAAGAGCATCCACTGCAGAGCACCCCATCTCTCACACACACTCCTGCCTTTGTGTGGGAGAGCAGCTCACAGATCAGTGACGGCATAAAGAGGGACGTATAATATGAATATGACCACAAAACACATAATCACAGAACTGGAACTAAGTAACTGTGAAGCACATCTCACATTGTCTTGTTACACCCTTACATATGGGCAGATCCAGCTTGCACAGGCAGCTGGTAAATTAAACACACAACACTGATTACTGGCCACTTATAAACCCTCAACTCTACACCTTCTGTTCACAACGAATCTGGAGGAGTAGTTTTAAAATTCAGGGAGGAAAGAGGGTCTGATGGCAATCACACCTCCACGGATGTCCACAGGAGAGACCTCGAGTTTGACTACCATCTAACCCTGACCCACACACAAATGGTCAGAAGTTAAGGTCTTAATACCACATAAATGTGGTCAGGGTAACAAAAATGTGTGGATTAGCACATTTTACTATAGTGTGTCACAGTTTGAGTCATATCATGTGGATGATGTCCTAAAGAATGCTGCAGCTCAGGGATACGCTACCATCTCACTACTTACATGCTTGGGTTGTGTCACTGTGATCATTTTTGGAGACGTGGACAATTTATCTGTTGAGTGTTTTTTCTAATGAGAATGAATACCAATATATGAAAATGAAGATCATGATTTTATGAACTAATGAGGGTGAAAGGAAAACACATGGTCAGGAGTAACATCCACATGCTGATTGGTTTATTTTCAACGGTTTCGTGGACATAAGTCAACCGTTCAGACTAGTTTTGGTTACGTCTTACCAGGGGACTCGGGTCAAATACAAAGCTTAAATATGTCAAATCAATAAAACTGAAGAGACTCCTGTAATGTACTTATCAGAGAATTTAAAACTTTTTATTTAAAACATTCATTTATTTGTGTGAGGTAATGTGTTAATTAATAAAGTACATTTCTCTGATTAAAAAAAAAATCACAACATAATAAATACAATGAAAGATTAAAAAGGCATCGAAACACAGGCTTGTCTTAAAATCTTTTTTTTCTCTAAATTTGATCTAGTTTAAAGCTGCTTTTTAAATCAATTAACACAATACAGATCGAAAAGAAAGAAAGCTCATTCCCCAGTCAAGAAACAACTGCAATCAATCCAGTTTCATAAAAACTTATTCAATTCTTGATACAGAAGAAAAGACAACCGTTAATTTATTCATCTATGTGCAGCACCACAAATCAATAGCTGTCATTCCTCAGGATGAGGAGCTGTGGGACAATGAGGAGGCTGTGAATATCTTCCTTCAGTCCCTCTCAGACGCCTTCTTTTCCTCGGAGCCGATGAACTCGTTGTCCTCGCTGGTTTCCAAAATTAGATGTCGCAAGTTTTGCAGACGATTACAAAGACTGACAGGTCTGAGAGAGCATTAGCCGACATGCAGGTTTAAAGAGGATGAGGGAGTCGTGTACAGTTCAGCCTACTCCAGCTAACATTTCCACAGACTTTCTTTCATTTCACCCCACAGATATCTGAAGTATTTACAAGGTGCTGCAGCTTTAATGAACACAGAGACTCTGATAGTTGCTTGTCCAGTTTCCTCTGACTGTAAACTGGATTGATTCAGTTTTACACAGTCCAGTGAAACACTGCATTAGATTTAACGTTGCATGTCTACTTTCGACCCTCAGGAAGCTAACCTCCACTCCAGCCTGAAGCTTGTGTCATCGCTTGACCTACATGTGGACAGGTCGTGTGATGACAGGTGGTCACTTTGTACATTGGGGCAGCTTTTAACCTTTGTCTCTGTGAGTACATAACCATTTCAACCTCTTTCCACAAGAGTTCATGGCCAGTTTTAGGTAGTCAGAAAACAGATTGAAAAGGGATTAATGTGAAAAACCTTTAGATATTATTAAATAACTGAGAATGTTTTAAAGACAAGGGGCCACATTTAAGCTTGACAGAAACTTGTTATTACACTCATCTGCTTAATTTTCAGACTGTCTTCACTAAAAAAAAATTAATCCTACTACAAACGTAGAGGAATTCACTTCAGTGACAGTGTTAGATGGGAGTGCAGGAAGAATTCAGTACAGTTAGGCAAACAAATCAGCTTGAACACATTGTCTGCAAACCTGTCTGCACACCACCCAGAACCTGCAATCAAAATAATATTTTCTGTAGGTCATTGATTCAAGATGAGAAAGTCCTATTTGTGGAGCCAGAGGCTGATTTACTGTATTAACATCTATATATAAGTGTGGTCTATATGGATCTCTCATCTCAGGAAGGTTAAAAAAATTGTCAAAATTGTTGCGCTGCAGTAAGAAAGTGACCAAACTGCACATTGTTAGTGCTTCCTGACCTGGCTAAACACCATGTGCACAGTGTGATTCCCAGTTCAATGAATAAAAAGCCCTTTTCCTGCAAGAGAAACCTCCTACACCGCCTACAGCATTATTATGAAACAATATGAAACACTCAGTGCAAAGTCTTATCTTGTGCTTCAGTCTTTGAATTAGATTTATATCAAATTAAATACAAAACAAAACACATTAATGAGAAAGTTTGTAGACACAGAGCCGTCTCATGATCATTTGAATAGATGTTTACATCCCAAAAAGGAGTTTGTAGAAGTTTGACACCAACCAAAACCTACCCTCATTACTCAGTTCTCCTCTATTTGCACATAACCACACATATGAGAACACACAAACTAACAGCAGGAATGGATTTAGACATGTTGGAATCCAACACTAAACCAACACCGGGATCCTTCTCTTTATTTTTCACCAATTTTCAAACCGTATTTATCTGATAATTATATTTAGCTTGTTCTTTTCAGTAATCTTCACTCAGCCAAAGTCAAACAGCCTGTTTTCCAGCCCTGAAATGTAAGATTAAGTTCTGCCAGGGGGGTTGGCAATTCTATTAATCTTCTGAAAATTTCCATCCAGCAGTAAAATATAGTGAATCTTTGGTCCATTTGATTTCTAATTGTGATTATGGATCTGTTTTTTGTGGCTGGTATCCATGTCACTGACATGTTCAGAAAACCTTTGATGCTCTGTCTATGAGCAGAAGATATTTCCAGTTAATGAACCACCATCACTTAGCCGAGTACTTTTCTTACTTTTCAGGTCAGCAGTCTTCTTTTTTTTAGACTCTAGGTGAATATGGATTTGTTCATTTTTCTCTCGATTTGTGATTAACACATATACTGTTTATATCAACACCCTCTCTTAATTTTTTATGCTATTGTCTTCATACGAACCTTTTTCAAATCAAATCAATCTAGGATAGGGATGGTGAAGAAGTTCAGAAAGGGAGGAGCCAGACCCTTTAAAACTTTTAAAATTTTACTTTTGACTTGTAAAAGAAGTCCAATAGCTTCTGTCTATCATTTAAACAATCCTGTAGTTGTTGAGTGGACATTTTATAGGCTCATGGTAGAGTTCGGCTCTGCTAACCGGTACTATGTCTGTTGACAGGTCTTTATAATAGATGCATCAACTCTGACCGTCTCCCTTTTACTTCAGTCTAAACCTTTGCCAATGAGTATAATCCGAAAATAAGCACATTTGCATTTGATCACTGCAGGAGAAAATCAACTCAACAGCAGGAAGGCTTTAACATGTCTGTCAGCTGATCCTCCTCCAGCTTCCTACCCCCCCTTTCAAAATCCACCTCTCCATCCTGCCCGGTGGGGTGTCTGTGCATCTGTTGCTATATGTGGGGAATTGGGTACAGTAGTATTCTCCATCACATCTCCAGTCCAAAGTCCTTTCATTTATTTATCATTAACAACATCATTAACTCTGTCATGTTTATTTGATGGCTGTACATGTTTACACTACACAATGTCATGGCAACGATGCTTCAGAGACAATCAGAAAACACGATTTGCATCTTCTAACGAGACTGTGTGTGTGCTGCACAAGCAGAAAATATTAGGCATGTCATTTAAATCACTAAATATTCGCAGGTAAATGTTCATTTTCCTAATTACAAGAAACACGAGCAGGAGGAACCCCACATCTGTGGAAGCAATATTTTACAACAAAATGAAGTAAGAGCAGCCAAGTCATGAAAAGGAGAAAACTTTTTTTTCAGATAGATGGTTGTATAACAAAAGAAATCTTCCAAGCAGAGGAGAAATGTAATAAAAGGCTTTTACTTATCAAGTAGAAATTTAGATGTAATTGCAGCTTTAAATGAAACTTAACCATGTGCAGCCAAAAACATTAAAGAGCTTGAAATGCAGCAACAGGCAAACCTCAAGCCAAACCTTATTTTACTGCTAATTCAGCCTCCATCTTGCATTCTCTCTCTGCACTTTCCCCGTGGCATTAATGAAGTAGTTTTTATTTCATTCAAGCAATCTAATTATTTTCTGAGATCTCTGTCAGTAAAAGTGAGTCTGACGTTGACTCTTGTCTCATCTCTTGCCCTGACACTTTTTTTTATTCCATTCTTCCTCCAATAATGTCCTCTTGCTGAATCAGCCACGGTTAAACGGCTGGTGTGTTGATATCCAGTTGCTGAGATGTGGCGTGGTGCCTTAAATAGAAACTCAGCTGGAACGAGACGCAGTGTGGTTTCTCAGCGGTGGGACGGAATCAGGAATGTACATAATAAGTGTCACTATACCATGAAAATCAGCCAGAAACACATTTTTGAGATCAGAAAGTTCTGGTGTCATGTGACATACCTCAGCCTTTTCTCCCTGTTGTCTTTTCTTAAGAATGGCTTCTTGCACGCCACATTTCCATGGAGACCATTTCTGATCATCAGCCAACAGTAGATGGATTAACTGAGGGTCCAGATGTATTTCTCAGATCCTGGTTCAGGTCTTTGCTGGATTTGTACCTATTTCTTCAGGACGTCCTTTTCAGATCCTGTTCATCTGCAGTAGATGTTTTTAGTCCTGACTCTTCTTCTTGTGTCCTCCACGTGTCCAGTTTCAGCCTCCATGCTAAGATGAGACAGNGTGTCCAGTTTCTGCCTCCATGCTTAGATGAGACAAGTTTCCAGCTAACAGCTGTCAGGGAATCACAGAAAATCCTGTTTTCTGTCTGTAAAGAAATGGGAACAAAAGAGGAGTCTTTGTGACAGGTTGCTAACTAGGAGCCTAAAGATCCAATATAAAACTAGAGCTTTGCTAAGTTGTCTGTTGTGTGTCGACATAACACTGGTTCATTCTATGAGTAAGGAGCCTTTTTATGTCCGAATGTATAAGAGGTCAGTTAGGTGGTGTAAACAAAAAATTCCTCTGAAAATGGTCAGGTACAAGAACTGGACTGAAAATGACTTAAAAAAAAAAACACTTTGTAAGACTTTCAGAAAGCTGGAGAACTGTTGAAAAGGACAAGCCTGGTTGTTGGGAAGAAAAATATAAAGAAATCACGACTGAATGAAGACTTTGATGTTATTTTGGTCTGTTGCTGGGTTGATTTGTTGCCCTGTAAAGCACTTTGTAAAATGTGTTTAAAAAAATTGAAAAAGATCATCCTCATTTTTACTATCACTCAATAATCACCAAACTAAAAACAGGCAGCCTTGGGCAGGAAATAAAGAAGAGACTCTGGATGTGATATACAAGCAGAAG
>CM047982.1:31183131-31194032 GCA_026261665.1 Melanotaenia duboulayi
ATATATATATATACTTGGACAGTTTTTAAAGCTTAATGCAACAACATTAATCTCAGAGTAACAACTAGCTTAGACAGTCATTTTAAACCACACTTTCATATTAAAGCCTAAAAAAAGAAAAAGACTACATTAACTACAGCCTCAGTATTGTGCTGCTTCTTCATAGTTTTATTGGTCCTGTGATTTAAATTAATTATTTTATTTGTATTCATCTGACTTTAAATGCTGCAATATCTTTGGGCCAGATGTTGAGGTCCTAACTTCATGTTTTTTCTTTCTATTTTCATTTCTTTACATGTATGGTATGGCTTACATGGATGCAATGACAAAGAATATCTTTACTTTGTAGATCAACAGAAACCATCTTGACACTGTTAGGGTCACATGGTAATCGGTTTCAAAACTAGTTACCNTCAACAGAAACCATCTTGACACTGTTAGGTTCACATGGTAATCGGTTTCAAAACTAGTGATATATTACTAAATAAGCTGCACAAAAAGTAAGCAAATTTGTGTTTGGTTGATTATTTCTTCCTTTTAATAGAACCAGTTGGTGTGGTATTATACATTGGTGGAAAGCTTGATTACTTACCTTTTCAACAAGGTATAACGTGTGAGGTTCATATTTCTGTGGAATGAGCACACGGCAGACGTGTGGGCGGTGCACCACAAATGTGTCAAAATCCCCTGCAACATTCTCCTGTTGGTGTTCAGTCTTGTTTTGAGTGTCTTGGTGGACTGGATGAATGCACCCACCCACAGGAAAAGAGGAGAAACAATATATTTTGGCCAGTTTTACCCTTTCTTCATTTTCTACTGTCAGGGACCTCAGCAGTGTGGAGGATCCAAACACTCCTCATTCTGTTCACCAGTCTGGTCACCCCATCCCATTCCTCAAACAGGAGTGTTTGAAGGTCAACCAGCCTGGTTGTGTTGGTTGTTCTCTCCCAGCTGGTCGTGTTTGGTCTGGACAGTTCATTCTTTCATCTCCCAAATACTGAAAGTACCCTACAGAACGATCCTGGATCTGTGCAGGAGCATTGTTATCCCGGAAGATGGTAAGGTCTCAGATTCTGGAGATATAGGATCACCACTGATCCAGAATCTCATTTCAAAGTGTCAGTCTATGAATCAGGTGTCAGTCATCCATCTGTGGCTGACACACATCAGCACTTGAATCCGAAAAGAACACTGAATAACAACAGTAAAATACTACCATGGATTTTTAGGAGGCAGCACCTATTTTTCTAGTTTCTCATAGAACTAACTTTATGCTGGATAAACAAAGCAGCCATGTAATTGTCTCCAAATCAACACCCACATCTTCTCAAACAAATGATAGGCTGCAGGCAGCGGTGTGGCTTAGTGATGGCACAGCGAGCTGAATGATAATGAAAAATGATCGCTGAGGTGATACAAAACTCCAAGGGATATTCTGGATTTTGCAGCGTGCATGTTACATCCACCATCCTTTGTCCAGAGGATGACAGATGGATGGTTGTTGGGGGGGCAGTTATAAGGGGTCAAAGATGAGTCCTAACTGTTCCACAGAACATCAACATCATGTCATGATAAATTATGCCACTGCTGTGATGTCTACACGACAGACCAAAGGTCTGATGTAAACGCGTAAAGAAAAAAGAAATAACTTATTTGTGATGATTGGGCCTGATACCTCATATTTATGTCAGGTTATGTCGTCTGTCAGCATCTGGATGTCATAACATGCACATCTCATTTAATGCCCGCTCAACATTAAAACGATACAACGGACCAAGAAGGTCAGGAGGTAGGGCGGAGTTTGCAAACAGTAACAGCAAACAGTTGCTTTGTCAGCTTTTACGACTCATTCATGCTCATGACTGGTGTCACTTCAGGTTCATCACACGTCCATTCATCTGTTAACCTCTCTACGGATTCACACATCAGGGTCTGGACAAGGTTAAGGGTCCACTCTACCAGATTCATGTTCCTTTATGTTTAATCAAAATACACAGTTATACAAATGTATGCATGAAATCTTTGTAGGTTTAATAGGTCTTTAATAGGTCTAATAGGCAGACCCATGTATTATAGTGGAATAAAGTGGCAGTCAAACAAAACAAAATGGCAAATCAAATGATTTAAAAGGAAGATGTGAGATGTCAGAGTATTTTCAAAGTGCTGGGAGTTATGTGATGGCAGAGATCCCTTACATTTTCCAAATTAAGACAAATTTAGTCTTTAATTGGACAAATACACATTAATTCAGTCCTCCAAAATCTGGAACTATCTGGGGTTCTGACGAAGCATCACACAACCAAATAGATGAAAACAGGGAAAAGTTTGAACACATATAACTTCTTCATGTGTGGATAAGACCCACGGTGAAAAATCCTGCATTGTTTCTGCTCCTGTCATTTAGTATTTTGGTGTATTTATAGCGTTGTTGTTGCGTGTGTTTGAAGTAAATTGTGTTTCACTCAATCATGGCCTAGATTTGTCGTAGGAGCCCGGTCTATGGCTATGTTCACACTGCAGGCAAAAGCGGCACAAATCCAACTGTTTTTGTCCATATGTGACCCATATCAGATTTTTTCTTTATAATAGTCCAAACAGCACGAATCCGACATTTGGCCACTGTCATGTGTGCTTTTAATTCTGATGCATTTTAAACCATTGAAGTGACACAGACAATACAATTCTTCATCAGAGGAGGTGGGTGCAGCAAAATTATCACTTCATGTCTGTAGGCAATTTCACACTGGAGTCTGATGGAGGTCACATTAAACTGCAATGAAGATTTCCACTGTCACCCATCGCTCCATGCATGCTCAAGATGGGGGATAAAATTGAAGACAAGATTCAATGCACTCTGTTGGTTTTCCTCAGCAAGGCTTTTTCTATAATGTGTATTTGTTTTAACTGGATTATAATGACTTTGCTTGAATGAACAACTTTGTGACAACTTGTGAACTTTGTGTTAATTGGTGCTGCACAAATAAAGTTTAATTGATCTGAATTAAACAGCCACACAAAATAGGTGGATCTCAGCAAAAGAATCCAAATTCAGACCTGCAGACTGAAAGTTGCATTTATCATCTTCATGACAAAGATTGTGAGGAGATCCTAGTGAGTAAAGCTAAAACATTAGCTAAGGTTTAAAATGAGTCCAGGGTCTTGCTTTGCAGCTGCCATCTTAAATAAAAGCACCTCCAACTTTTATCACCGCTTAGCCACAAGCTAGCAGAAGCTAACGAAGGAGGACCCCAACCAGCTGAAGTAGACCTTGGAATTAGTTTTCTTTAAATCCCAATGAAAGGTTTACAAGCCACTTTTCTGATCAGCTTTCTGTGAAATTCATGACTTGTTCTACTTTTTCTACAACTTTACGAGGATGCCTGAAGTAACCGTGGTCAGTTTTAGATTTGAATGATTGGAACAACCAAAAGCAACATAACATGTTCAGCACAGTTTACAATGACAACAGTTTCTTTCCCTGTTCCATAAGAACACTAAAAAATATTAATCTTGCTCTGAATTCTGGTTTTTTGTGTAATTTTTTTTATTATCTACCATGAGTACAATATACTGTATTTCTACTGCAATTACCCTCTAGTGTGATACTCTCATCGCCCTGTTTGTACCTCATTAACTTACTCTACATTCCACTTTATTTATCATTTATTTTTTTATTTATTTATCATTTATTTATTTATTTATTTATCATTTATTTATTTATTGTTCTGTCATAGACATATCTTACCTCTCAATTTCAAATTCTGGAAACAAGATTATGTGTTTTTACTTTTACTGTATTGACATTTTTTACAAACATTTAAATGCATTTTCTTCTGAGGATTAGTTTGTCCTCCCTGGGGTCTTTTGTAATTAGCTGTGATAGTGTCCTCTGTGTGTGTGTGTGTGTGTAAGTGTGTGCGTGTATCCTCTCTTCTCCCTCCGCCTGCAGGCCCAGATGGCTGTCGACTCTTTATGGTCAGCTGAGTAGCATCACCAGCAGGAAGGAGGCGGTTGCCATGGCGAAAGTGACGTCTAATTCATATTTGGTTCATTTGATCCGAGTTCTGTATAAGCAGTTCTGAGCAGCTGATGCAGAGAAGCCGTTCTGATATAAGCTAAATTTTTTCCGTGTTCATGCATTATGTTTCAACAGGAGCCATTAATGAAAGCAAGAGAGCTCCTCACCAACCTGTTATCACCGCTGAAAAAACTGAGTTTTATCAGAAAATCAGCTCCCTTTCTGGGGGGGGGTTAAACGTGATTTATTATTGGTAAATAAATGTTTGTCTCTGGAATCTGTCTCACCTTGACTGTTTTATTTGATCAGGACAACAGGCTCTCGAGTTCTGAGGTAATAATATGAGCTCAGCTGTGATGCCACAGGCTGTGTGTGTCAGTGTGTGTTTGAAAGGGATGTTGGTAAAATCACACATTACAGAAGGTCGTTGAGGTGCTGCAGCAGCTTGATGATGCAAAGCTGAGGATATCTGAGATTATTCTTGTTCTGATCACTAACTAGAATATTCACTCTGAGTGTCTTAAAAGGAAAAGAACTGTATGCTAGCTGATTTAAGTGACAAAGCTGCCGATACAGTGGCCATTTTAGTAAGCGTAAGACTCGTGGTGATCTGCAGCCAGCCTGTCTGTTGCATTCACACTGTTAGCACAACATTACCATGTAGTAAAGATACAGAGTCTAAATATGTGTTTGTGCTTGTATGTATGTACAATTTTTTGTTAGTATTGGGTTGGACCTTTTTAATTCTTAGTGTGATATATTGAACACAGTGATGGAAACATGAAATGACAGCATCACACAGTTGTTGCAGGTTTGTCGGCTGCATCCATGATGAGAATCTCCCGTTCCACCACATCCCAAAGCTGCTCTACTGGACTGAGATCTGGTGGCTGTGGAGGCCGTTGGAGTCCAGTGAACTCATCGTCATGTTCTAGAAAGCAGGTGGAGATGATCTGAGCTTTGTGACATGGTGCATTATCCTGCTGGAAGTAGCATCAGAAGATGCTCCACTGTGGTCATAAAGGGATGGACATGGTCAGCAACAATACTCAGGTAGGCTGTGCTGGTTAAACCAGACCACGTTGGTATTAAGGCAGCAAAGCAGGTCAAGAAAATATTCCCCACCATTACACCACCAGCAGCCTGAACCTTTGATCCAAGGCAGGATGGATCCATGTTTTCATGATGTTTCCACCAAATTCTGAACTTAGTGTCTGAATGTGGAGCTGAAATGGAGACTCATCAGACCAGCAAAGTTTCTCCATCTTCTATTGTCCAGTGTTGGTGAGTGTGTGTGAATTGTAGCCTCAGTTTCCTGTTCTTAGCTGACAGGAGGCACCCGGTGTGTCTTCTGCTGCTGTAGCCCATCTGCTTCAAGGCTGGACGTGTTGTGTGTTCAGAGATGTTGTTCTGCAGATCTTGGTTGGAACCAGTACTTATCTGACTTCCTGTTACCTTTCTATTACCGCCAACCAGTCTGCCCATTCTCCTCTGACCTCTGACATCAACAAGACATTCTGGTCCAGACAACTGCTGCTCACTGGATATTTCCTCTTCTTCAGACTATTCTCTATAAACCCTAGAGATGGTTGTGTGTGACAATCCCAGTAAATACACAGACCAACAACCATGCCATGCTCGATGTCACGTAAATCCTTTTCCTTCCTCATTCTGATGTTTGAACTTCAGCAAGTCGTCTTCATCATGTCTACATGACTAGATATGTTTGCTTCATATCATGAACATGCTGCACATAGAAGAAATTGGATGGAGGGAGGCCACAGGATCGAGACCCATTCATCTCACTTTGGTAACATATATGATTTGGAACTTACACTTAATATTAATAATAAATGTATATAAACTTTTCAGTATTTATGTTCCTGCTGTACTATCACATGAACACTACACAAACCAGCCAACATGTTACTCTCTTACACTTTTAAACCCCGAAATGTGAAGGTTAAATATTAAATCTGTTTTATTTGGTTTCAGTTCTGCAGTCATGAGCAGAAAGAATAAAAAAAGACATGATCAGTTTTTCAGTTTTAAGCGACAACCACAGATGTCCAACAGAAACCTTGATCAGCTCACGTGTCATGTTAATGGTGCAGCAAAGGACAGACAACCCGTTTCATCACCAGATAGACCCACAGCTTAGACCGTCTTAGAGAAGACCGGGAAGAACACACAGATGTACAAATGGATCATGTGACAGATCTTTAAAAGCCTACTAGACAATCATTCCTTATAGAAATTAGGCAAATTGGTAAAACTGTAGTATTTGACATTCTGGTAGTAGAAACTGATCATTTTATTAAATTTATTGGTTTTTGGCCCATAGGATTGTCCAACTTTAGCATTTAATTAATTTAAAAGTTTTATTTTTCTGTCTGGTTTTAGCTTTGCTTTGGTGTCCATTAACTCCTGGTTTCTTCATTAAGCCATCAGCTGCTAAAAGCTTCATCTTCCTCCTTTGTTTGGAAGTTCTTGTTTTCATCCACTAAAACCATACGATATCAGTCCTATGCTTGACACAGTCCAGCATGTTTATTACAAAACTAGCTAGATTTAGTTCCCTAATATGCAGTTATTTTACGGAACACTGTGCCAGCTTCATGTTTGTAATCTGTCAGGTCAGAGACCTTTGGGATTAATTCAATGTATTAAAAAGGAGCTCGGCCTTGACTTCTGTCCCTGACCCACAGAAAGCTCCTCCTGGATAACGATAAGGTCCATGAATCTTGTTCAGAGATGGCCCGGTCCTGAAACTGTGCCACAATATCACTGACAAACCACAACATGACTACCAGGACATTTTCTTTAAAAGAAAAACATTAGAGACCCCATATTTATAGACTAATTCTGAGAGGAAATTCTACAATTTTAACATTTCTCAAAAATTATGTGATGTAAAAAAGAGCAATTAGATTCAGCTAGAAACTCCTTTTGTTCTAGTTGCAGGCGACAGTTGGTCTTCACATCCTGCTAGACACCATTACAGGCCTCCACTCTGGAGAAGTGTTACAGAACAACTTTAGGTCTACACGACCTAAGAAGAATTAAAACAGTTTGCACAATAAGTCTGATGGCCTGTAGTGATGTCTTTATGCCTCATGTTTTAGTCCCCACAACTTTCTAAGAGACCCATAAACAAGCTTAAAAGTGCTCTACCTACTTGCGGAGTCCCCCAGGTGTCAGTCCTTGGACCTCTTCTGTTCAACTTGTAAATGCTCTCTTTGGGTCAGATTTTACAGAACTTTCACATTGATTATCACAGTTATACAGATGATACACAACCTTATGTGTCTTGTCACCAGACAACTGCAGCCCAACTGACTTACTGTGTCGATGTCTGGAGCAAATAAACACGTGTGCGAGAGAATTTTCTACAATTAAATGAAGACAAAACAGTCATTATTCTGGTTGGTGGCAAAGAGAAGAGGTTCCAGCATTGTTAGACATTTTGAGACTGAGGCATGTGTTAGAAGCAGCCTTTAGCTGTTAAACTGCAAACAAGTGGAACAGACTGCCAAAGGAAATTCAACTTTCACCAAACGTAGACCCTTTTAAATTTCTTTCCTCATGTGCCTATACATGAAATCTGCACCATATCTTTAAACTGATCTAGACTGTTGCTTGCATTTAATAATTTTAATTTAATTATTTTATATGGTGTAATTATGATTTTATTATGATTTTTGCACACTGTTTTAATTAGGTCTTAATATGATTCTCGTTTTATATACTTTTTAATGCTTCCTCTGCACCCAGCTGTAATGCTTTTCATGTTTTATATAAAGCACTTTAAATGATCTTCTAAATGTGATATACAAATAAACTTACCTTGAGATGTAAGTGGATGGCTCAGCCTTTACTTGATAACCTGGCTCTGTTTGCTGATTGCTTCAAACCTGTGTTTAGTTTGTCACCACTTTCCTCAGTGGCTTTTGGGTTACTTTATTCATGACCAGATCCTTGTCTGAGCCTCCTGTTCTGTTTTTGTAGACCTTGGTAACCCACATTTTGTTTCTCCTGCTTGTTTTGTATTATCAGCTGGAATTGTGCAATTAAACTCATTTCAGACTATTTTTTCTCTCTGTTTAATAGCTTTTTCAATTCCTTTGATACATGATTGTGTTTATTCACACCTGCCTCTTGTTGGTCTTATTTTGGGTCCACCACCTCCAGATATGACAAACCTGTCTTCATTTGTCAACAGACTTTCATACATGGACTTATAGTCAGTTACACACACACATGCTGCAGACTTAACATGCCGCTGTCACCATAGCAACTCCATTCTCCTCGTCTCATGCTCTCCCGTTGTTTCCTCCTCCTTCGCGTCTAACAGAAAATCCATACAGGCGAGAGAAATGACAGAAACAATCAATTCCTCCTGGACACACAGTATTTGTGTTTGTCACCACTGTACTGACCAAACGCTCAGATTTCCTGACTTACTCATCAGTGATGTCTCTATTGGGAACAAAAATCCAAGGCAAAAAGAAGAGTGGGAGGAAAATTTAAAGCTACAAGCTGCAGCCATTTTTTAACACAGAATCAACTTTATTTCATAGCCTGTCTCCATAGTCTTACCAGCATCAGCTGTAAGTTTAATCAGCTTTATTTAGTAGCAGCTGCTACACAAATGCATTGATATGTGTCCTTCAGTCCTTTAACTGACAGCCCACAGTTATACAGTATGTGAGACACATACATCCCAGTCTGACTTGATGATTATGACACATGCTCACAACAAAGAGACTTAGTCACCTACTGACCTCTAGTGATAAAAACACTACATGCAGCCGCCCAGCAGATGAAGAACAGCATGCCATGACTATCTGCTAACCAGACAGATGAAAGAGGCAAAAGGCATCATTTCTTTTACTCTGGGGATTTAATCGAAGGGATTTTATTGTTTAGTTTTTGTTCAGTTCACAGTGTATGTCCTGTGACCAAAACTTGACTTTCTATCCAGTTTCCTTTCTCTTCTCAGCTTAGTCCTGAAGCTCCTCACACGAACGAGGAAAAGAGCACAAATAACATGTTCAGTGCTCAATGCGCTACATTTCATAAAAATTTTCTTTTAGCCTACACTAAAAATCCCACAAACACAAACATACACCTTTACAGGGAATCAACATACCTTTGGATTAGCAGAAGACCAATCCTTCCTAACAAGTAACAGTCATCCAATCACAAGCATTTATCTTTTATTGCCTGTTAGACTAAGAGAAAAAAAAGCAGTCTATATGACCCTGACTGGATGTATGCTGCCACCAAGTGGATATTTGTGCAAACTGCAAGCTGAAAATAATTATTCAACAAGGCTATGTGCTTCACGAGGGGAGGGGGGTACAATGAAGGCTTTGTGTAGTTTTGTGTGTGTGTGTACATGTGTCAGTCCATGTCAAACTAAGTTTTCCTCAAGAAAAAGTCATCACACCGACATGTAAGATAAGATCTGAGCAAATTGCGATTATATAATCTGTAACTGTAACTATTGTTGCAGATTATATAATTAGACACATTTTATAGGGACGTTACCACAGCTTAATGTTTAAAGAAAGACAGAAACGCTCTACACATGTCTGTTCTTACAAACTACATCTATTGGAAATGTGTTAGTATAACTAGTGAAGTCTGAGGTCTGAATGATCGCTGCATGTTATTTGCAGTTCCTGGATTTGCTAATCTAACAAAAAAAAAACAAAAAAAAAACAAAGATTCATTAATAAATTATTTAGTGGCCAAAAGTTGCAGGACTTTAATATCAATCGAAAGAGAATTAAAATGCTGATGGAAACATTACAAAGATGTAGGTGAAAGGAGAAGTCCCTCCTGCAGCTTCTCAGTACTTGACTGTCGATGGTCCAGATGCTCATGATGGTCTGTCATCAAAGTTTCATATTTAAAACTTTTTTATTAAATAAATTGATTTTCTTTCCATTTTTTGTTTATTCTGTGATAAACAAAGACCTGCAGACATCCTGCCAGGTGTATTAATAACCGACTGAAGGCCAGCTCTGTAAATCACTTGCTCTTTCTTACACTGGCTGATATCGATGATTCATTGTTGAAAAGCATCATTCTGTGGCTGAACAGTACAGATGATCAGCTCTGATGCAGATAATCAGCCATCATTTCAGATCAGTCAGTCTCCAGATGGTTTGAGACCATCCAGCAGATGTCCAGATATAACCCTGCATATGAGGACAGGATTCATCAAAACCTCTGTCATCTCATGTGGGAATGCAATCACATATTTGTAAACCAACTGATATTTTTTAAGTAAGATATTTAAGTTAATTAGAAAATACTAATTAGAAAAATAGATATTCCTTTGCTTCTCAATACCTCTGAGTGCTATACAGCAGATATGTACAACTCTTTGGGTTGCACTGCTTTAAAAGCAGACATGATTCTCTACTGGAAATCACTGCATGGGCCCAAGAAGACTTCCAGGAATCACTGTCTTTGAACCGTTCACCCTGAAATCCACAAACGCAGGTCAAAGCTCTATCATGCAAAGAAGCCATAGTGAACAGGATCCAACAACTCCGCCATCTTCTTTGTACCAAAGCTCATTTAAAATGAGGCAATATGGACACTTGAAATTTGACATTTTTTGGAGGCCATGCTAAAGATGACAGGGATCTGGCAAGTGTCACATGTACAGAGGCTTTCATGTTCCCATCCAGACATCTTTTTTTGGTAAAGACCATACTTATTTCAGCAATACTAAACCTGTTCTGCATCTTTTACAAGAGCATGGCTTCATAGAAGAGTCTGACATGGCCAGCCTGCAGTCCACAACTTTCACCAAGTTAAAACATTTGCAGCATCAAACCAGAATAGAACATTTCTCTGCCAAAAT
>CM047982.1:31194062-31205545 GCA_026261665.1 Melanotaenia duboulayi
TATATATATATATATAAAGATTTAAGGTTTTGTTTTAAGAATTCATCTGACGAGACATTAGGTAATCAGGCAATCAATAATCTCTTACAGTCTGATGAGATGTGAAAATGTGACAAAAGGCAACGAGACGTGGTTTATATAAAAAATTAGACCCCTTTTTATTGTGTTCTTATATATAAAAGAAATACAAAAAAGAAACATTGACACCAGGCGAGAATCAGAGCGGGACGGGGTTTCAGGGCTTTGGGGTGGGGATGGGCCGGTAGCCAGGCGACATAAAAAGGGGAAACGACAGGAGGAACGTCAGACAGTCCGTGGTGATCCGTCAAACAGAGGAGGAAGGATGAAAACAGAGCGCAGCGGCCACGCCCCGTCCCTCCCTCCATCACCACCTCCTCCACAGTGAAGTTTCAGCTCTACAAACATTCATGAAAAGCAGAGGCCTTCATGAGGCAGAACTAATCTCACTGGTTGACTTAAAACCCAGTGGGTGGAGTCGGTCTCAGAGCAGGTGAATGAAAGTAGCTTTGGGGATTTTATTCATTCTTACGTTACATTCATGATATTAAAAGTGGGATCTGAACCAGTTAGCTTCATAACCTAAACTTGCTAAACAAATATGAGACAGATGTTTCCCAGATGTCCCAGCTTGCCTAAAGTATGATTTAGAGGTATAGTTTATGATGTACAGCATCAGTGGAGACCAAAGAGAAAGCTAGCATTCATAGCATAGGTTCATGAAGGAGGCTTCTCCAGGGGGGATTTGAACTGTCTCAGGTACTGTTGAACCACCTGTTATCTCCTGCGGGTTGTTTACCTGACCAGGTATTAGCTGTTTTGGTCACATAAGTCAATGTGTGAACCAAGGTGAAACATCACCTATCAAACGCTTTAAATGCTTTATATGTGATGCAAAGAAGAAAATTTGCCCTCTCTTCAGGTTTTTTTCCTTTTGCTGACACAGTATAGAATGAAAATTGATGCTTGTGGGGTTTGTATAATATGACTTACTACTTAACTTTGAAACAAAACAAGAAATAAAACAAGTTAAAAACTTGGGTGTAAATAAGTTTTCAAACCCTAAAGTCTACACTTTGTACAGCAACAGTTTCGGCTGCGAGTCTTTGGGGGGGTTGTCTTTAGGTTCACACAGAACTGCACGTCTAGTCACTGGGAATTATGCCAATTTCTCAAGACTACCTCCAGCTGAAGGCCAAAACTTAGAATAGAATAGAAATACTTTATTCATCCCTGTTGGGAAATTTAGGTGTTGCAGCAGTACAGTTGTGCTTCTCGGTATCAAAATAAAAACAGTATAGCAAATTTTAATATCTACAAAATAAAAAATTTCAATATCTACAAAATAAAAAACAGTATAGCACAAAAATAGTATAGTCCAGTGCAAAGACTAATAGTGACAGCTGTTTTTCCTATTGCCTTGACACTGTCAAAGAAAAGATGCACCTTTGTTTGGTTTGTTTTTACACTGCACATAAATCAAGCGGACCAAACCGCATCCACCATGCCACGCAGTTACAACGGGGGGGGGGGGGGGGGGGTATTCCCTGAAGCAACCACTGACCAAGAAGAAAGAAGAAGAAAATCCGATTCATTGATTGGCCAGGACTTAAATCAGCTCATTCACTGCAAGTTAAACAGTAGTGAAAAGATACATTTATTCAGTCTTGTGGTTTCTGTTTTCAATCGAGTGGGACTCGAGCTGGGGATCGTAGAGATAAATGAAGCAGCTGAATTTGAGCTTGTGTTTGTTTCATCCACATTGCAAACCATTTTTTTTTCAAACATTCTTGGGTCTTAGGTGCACCAGCATGTTTTCTTTCTACAGCTTCTCAGACACTCCAAACATATAAAGACTGCCTAACTTCACAGATTATACTGCATTTAAAACCACTTCAAAAACCATAAATAAATTCTCTTTAAGCAGTTATGGCTGCTATGACTTGGACCACTGAACGCCTACACAGATACCTCCTCAAGGTAAAAGATGATATGGCTGGATGCTTGTTTTGTTTTTGTTTTGGTTCAGTATGTAGGGCTGGTGGACCATGATAGCACTTTATTCCATTCCACTTTACACGCTCAGTATTTCTCCATAAGCTTGTTTCAACCTAACAGGCCTGATTTATCTTCATGCAGTGTAGAAGCTGGGATCATCAAGAACACATTATTCCCTGTCCCATTTATTCACAGACAGCAAAAAATTGTTTGGCCCAAATTTGGCCTTGACTTACGGTGTTGACTAAATGTGAGTGTTGCTGCCGAAACTCAGCCACATGACCATCACATGTGGCCCACAAGGAAATTTCCATGATGAAGTCTTCCCATATTAGGCCCACTCCTGGGCCACAAAATACAAATACTAGCTGTAAGCCATGTCCAGGCCAACAGCCGACATCTGGTCCACTTGTGGCCCACACAACACTTGGCAGTGCTGTAACAGAGCCATGAGTGCCAAAAGAAACCTGGATTTGGCCCAAATATGTCTGGTATCTGGGAAACTTCTGACTTTCTGTCTTTATGTGATTATTTGCTGAGGATGTGTAGGATTAGCTAATGTATCTTTAAAAATAATGCCACTACTAGTGTTTGCAAGCAGTTTTCGGGAAATGGGCCCAAAAATGTTGACATGATTTTACATTTGGAATTTGTTAAAATCAAATCCTCTGAGAATCTTTGCAACAAATGAAACTGGTCTTTCTAACTTCCTTTCAAATCTAACTAACAATTGCTGTTCCGTGTATTTATTTATTGTGTTGGGAATGGAGTTTGGCTCTACAAGGGAAATGAATGCCTGTTGTTAATCCTGCTCAGGAGTTGTTGTCCTTTCATTCAGCCTTGTGTAAGGACACAAACCTGCTTTAGAAAAAGAAAAGTAAAGGAGGCTAAGACTGCACCAAGCCAGCAGAGCCTTTGTTTTCTGTGAGAATGCTACAAAAAGGGCTTTCCTTCACTTTACCCACTGAGGTTAAACTCAACCACTGGGATCATTTCTGCCTGAAGAGCAGCTCTGCCCCTAAGAAATCAGTGTGGACCTAAAACTCTGGTCTGCTCTTCAGGACAGCTCAGTCTTATCAGCAGCTTCAGCGTGATGGCCCCCTCCCACCTCGGAGCCACCGTGTGCTAACAACGTCCTGCGGTTGTAGTGGTGGTGGCCCTTCATGATGCCCGAGTTGTTGTTCTCGTTGAGAATCTGCTTCTGCTTCTGCCGATTGAGCGACTGCACCAGGCCGAGCACCACGGCCGCCAGCGAGTACTGGCCGGTGATTTTGCGCGGCTGCAGGATAAGCGGGTTGGGCTGCACCCGGCCCAGCAAGAAGTGTGTTCGGATTTTGCCCTCCTGCTCGCTGATGCCTTTCACGTAGATCTCGCCTCGGTACTCGAAGGCAAAGCCGCGCTCTTTCAGGATCAGGTAGGTCTCCTCGGGCACCTGGATCTTGCCACTCACGCCGGTGCTGTCCATGCGGCTGGCCAGGTTCACCGTCTTCCCCCAGATGTCATACTGCGGCTTCTTGGCACCGATCACACCAGCGACGACGGAGCCGTGAGCCATACCTGCCAAGGATACACAAGTAGTTAGATGTTAGGACAGAGGTAGGGAGCAGCGGGAATGCTGGGAAGGTAGTACTTAAATTAATCTCAGAATTCTTTTTGTACTTTATATGATTTATATGATTATAATGATATTTAATAACTCTGGTTTCATTGCATTTCTGTGATGACATAGTCATGTTAAGACAGTGATGTTCATGATGGTCCTTGAGGGTTACCGTCCTGCAGGTTTTTTTTTTCTTGCTCCAACAGAGCTGATTTAAGCTAAATGGATTTCTGCTTGTTGTCGAGTTCAGCTTGCGTCTCTTAATTATCCATTAACCCGAGTTGGGTGTTTGGAGGCAGGAAATATTTAAAACCTGCAGGACTGCAACCCTCAAGGACAAAAACTGGACATCCCTGTTTTAAGGTAAAGGATAATGTTAATCAAAATAAAATATAAACTGATAAAGTATAACTGAGCTAATAAACAGCAACCTATAAACATGTTTCTCTTGTAAACTGGGATGGTTAACACGAGTGTTTGGGGATTGACCCACTTTTGGAGCCAGCCTCATGTGGCTGTTAGATGAGCTGCAGCTTTTGAGTCTTCAGCATTTGGTTTCTAGATGTGGCCCTGAGACCAGGTCCAGAGTCCAGGATTATGATGGTCCAGACCCGCGTACTTCAGCTCAAGTCCTTGGAGAACATTACCCTTCAGATTTCAATTGTTTCTCTTCCCCGACATATCCAACTCCAATTAAATCAATCTTCTTGAAAGACTGTTGATGCGTTCTGCACCAGCCTGTTAATGACTGTAGTTAATGATGCTTATGATTGACTTTGGCACCAGGATCCAGGACCTGGATGTTACTTTTCAACTGACAGGCTATTCATCATCAGCAGCCCAAGATGGCAGCACCCCGTGATATGTTGGCTTTTATTCAGCAGGATGACGAGATAAAAGGTCATCCAGTTCTACCAAAACAATGATAAGATGCAAAATCTCCTAACAACACCAAAAGAGTGAAGAGAAAAATGTTCCAACAAATAAAAAGTAGAAAACAGAAAAAGAGAGAAAGAAAAAATAACATATCTACAAACAGAAAAAGCTAACTTGTGCTAGCTCAGGACAGGATGATGAGACTAAAGAAGGATAGTTTTGGTTTATAATAAAATAAACATAATCATTTCTTTGGGATTAATAAATGATCACTTGTTCAACTCAACTCAGAACATGAACATGTGGCAGCATGATCACACCATCATTTTAATTTCTTACTTCCTGCAGGACATACTGCTGTCTCTCCTTGTTTCTGGCTTGCCACTGTTTTCCACAGGGACATGCACAGAGCTTTTTTATTTAGTGCTACAGCTTCTGCTAGAGAAAGAAAAACTATATTTATCATGTTAAAAAGCACACAAACATCCTTTATTAAGTCTCCCTATTTATTATGTATTTTTCTGACATTTTTCATTCATGTTTTTACCTAAAGTTTCAGTCTAAGTGGTTACACTGAGATGTTTCTCAACAGCTTGACTGAAGGACAAACCAGTGACTATCTGGAGCCATTTGTTGAAAAAAAGAGAAAAGAATAAAAAAAACAGATCTTCCCTGAATGACATAAAGCTCTTACCGATCCTCAGCTCAAAGTTGTTGAAGGAGTGCTTGTTAATCTCCTGGATGCTCTCATTGAGGGCGATGGCGAAGTCTGCCAGTGCACACAGGTGACCCCATTTATCTTCACATTGCTGTGGGATTCAGAGAAGATGAGAAGAGTGAGCTGAACGTCAGCACCAGCTGGAGGGCAGTGACGTCAGACACGAAAGTGGAAAGTTGTCTCTGGAGGTTGGTGAGATGAACAATGTATCGCAAAACTGTTCGCTCATCCTGTGGAGTCTTTAAAATAAAATCTCTGTTTCCATGGTGACGGGCAATGACTTGACATTCCTTTACTGATGCATTTCAGCTGACAATTCATAAATGCTGCTACTTGCGCTTATACATGATTTGTTGAGTTCTCTCCTGATGTTTCATTTATGAGATTTGTTGTGATCACATTCATTCAGCTTGCGGAGCCTCGGGAAGCTTTTGAGAATTCTGCTTGATAAAAGCCTGAATTCATCAGTTACAGCTGCACAACTGTGTTGTAGTAAACTGTGTTTTTTAACGTGGTTAAAAAGGAATTTCAAGT
The DNA here is from genome assembly GCA_026261665.1 of Melanotaenia duboulayi. Classification (NCBI taxonomy): domain Eukaryota; kingdom Metazoa; phylum Chordata; class Actinopteri; order Atheriniformes; family Melanotaeniidae; genus Melanotaenia; species Melanotaenia duboulayi. The sequence continues at coordinate 31,199,807 of CM047982.1, forward strand.
ATATGTTTTACCCTAAAATCAAATAAGAGGGAGAAAAAAAAAACATCCTCCATTTGATAAATAATATCTTATTCATTCTAATAACTTGAAGTTATTCAGAACAGCGGGGCATGATGCCACTGAACCTGATGAATAACAAAACCTGAAAAATCTGACTGCAGTAAAACAGAAATTTTATATCTCAAATATCTTTTCCACATTGCTTGGCAAATTTTTTTTACATGTCATTAGCTCTTTGTTTAAAAGAGTGGACAGTCAGGACCAGCGACTGTTTATCCTACATTTCCATTCGAAGTATCCTGGACCATTCTCCTCCCTGAATGTGTATGTATATACAGGATGTATATCAGGTTCTAGAACGTACACTGTCCATCCAAAAAAACAAAGTCCCACCTGGATTTAACTAAACAAATAGGTAAGAGCCTCCCACTGGATCATTACTGCCTGGATTATTATATTTCAGCTGGCAACAAGTTATTTAAGCTTAACTGATGCCATGAGTAGCTTCTAATTTCTCAAACAACCATGTGGGAAGACATGAAGTCGTGGAAGATGTTGATCTGTTTCAGAAGAGTCAGATCATTGACATCAAGCAGAGAAAACATCTAAGGAGCTGCAGAAAATACTAAAACTGGGTTAAAAAGTGTCCAACACATTATAAAAAACTGGAAGGATAGTGGATAACTGTCGTCTTCCAGGAACAAATGTGGTAAAAAAAAACGTCTTGAATGATGTTGATCGTGATCAGTGATCACCAGTAGAACTTGGGATGAGTGCCATAAACATCAACGGTGCAGCAGCACCGAAACCAAACGCTGTCAGGGTCCCACGAAGGAAGAAAAAACAAAAATGGTGAGCACAGAGAAAGTTCACGTAAATGTGCAAAAGAAGAGTAAAATAGCACTTTGAAGAACTCTGTAAAGATGAAATTGATGATGATTGATGGCGATAGCTTTTTCAGAATAAATGTCTTCAGCGCCAGCCTGGACATCATTTCTATGAGTGAAACTANGATAGCTTTTTCAGAATAAATGTCTTCAGTGCCAGCCTGGACATGAGGTGTTCCATGCTATCCACCCAGGCACACTGAACAAAGTGCAGGATGACGCACCGCAGGACACATAGCACCCCGCAGACCGCTACAGCAGGAATTTATCATCAAGTTTTCCACACCAACTCCTTGCATTCAGAGCTGCTTTAAGTCTGAAAGAGCTAACTGTTATGCATCTGGCTAAGATGCTAGTTGTGGAAAACATCACCATGACAGCATCACTTACTGATGTTTGCTTTGCATTACTGTTATATCTCATCATACATGTCACTGCTGCCAGTGCAGTCCCTCATTCTCCAAGCTCAACTTGATAAAAACTTATTTAAGGAGCAGCATGACTCTGTGGACTGGCTTGAAAACAGCAGAGCGAGGGCTTTGGACCTGAATAGCTTCGTAAGATGAGCTTTTAATAAGTGAATACAGCTTCTCTTTATTATGAAGTGGAATTAGTGGGATTTAAATCTATGACTTGTAACCTCATATGTTGGAAAAATGTGCACCTACTGTCTGTAATCCTTGTCTGGATTGATTCCTAGTTTTTGCCACCCTTGAAATAAATGTTCTCTTCAGAAACTGAAAGGCATTTTTATTTGATTTGATCTATAACACACAACCCTATGGTTCACCTCTTCTCTTTCTCATTATTTGAAAATAAATCAATGAGAAAAACAGTAAAAACAGTAAAGACAGATTAAGATGGCTGTGTAAAAGCAAATCTTGTACTAAACAGGACGTTTCTGTGTAAAAAAAAAGTTCAAGTGTTGACGTGGCGTCTCGGCCGCTGTCCATGGTGCTGAAAGGCTGGTTTGCAGGATTCTATTCTACAGCCATTTAGAAGACACTTTTCTCCACTTACGTCTGATGGTGGTTAGGCAGCAGCGTTAAGGGTCTTACCTGAGGACCCAACTGGAAGGTGTTAATATTTGTTGTTTGTGAGATTCGAACTCAGCTTTCTCCCATGGGAGACAGATGCCCTACCAACTGTATGTGCATACGTGCGTGCATGCATGCAGCACACACAAGCGTGTGCTTGTGGTTAGGTCAGGGTTGGGGGCACAATAAAATATTTGCTTCTGAACCTTTCACCATGATGTTACACAAGAACATTTCCACATGAACATTGTGAAGGCAACTGAAGGATTGGGACTGAACAGCTTTGTAGCCATAATAAAACCACTAATCAGTGAAGATAATTAGAAAAATAAAGCTTCAGTTTGCTAGGGAGCATAACGACTGGACTCTAGAGCAATGGAAGAAGGTTATATGGTCTTATGAGTCCAGATTTATCCTTTTCCTGAGTGATAGGAGCTTCAGGGTAAGAAGAGAGGCAGATGAAGTGATGCAGCCATCATGCCTGGTACCTACTGTACAAGCCTGTGGGGGATGTCTATGATCTGGGGTTGCTGCAGTTGGTCAGGTCTATGTTCAGCAACATTATGTGTCCAAAGAATGAGGTCAATATACTGAGCAGGTTATTCCATCTTGCCTAATGACACAGGTATTTTCTAAAATGACAATGCCAGGATTCATGGGGCTCAGATTGTGAAAGAGTGGTTCAGGGAACAGGAGACATTATTTTATCACATGAATTTTCCGCCACAGAATCCAGACCTGAACCCCATTGGGAATCTTAAGGATGTGCTGGAGAAAGCTTATCAGAGAAACCCCAGGGCAGGGGTTCGACTCCCCCACCAATATTACAAGAACTTGTGAAAAATGAATGCAACTCTGGATGGTAATAAATGTTGTAACATTGTAAAAGCTTCTCAAAATAATGCTGACAAGGCACTTTAATATTAGTATGTGAATTTTTAATTTTTAATTTTTTTTTGGACAGGCAGTGTTTTTCTAACTTTTACACACACCTCTAACAGTACTAACCACAACAGCCACAACAATGACTTTTCATTGTGTGATCTAACGTATATTACCATACTTTAGGTATGGAATAAATCTACATCCAGCTAGTGCTGTACATCTGTGGATAGACCATCCAATAGGGGAGCATAAATTCAATAGACATTTCCTAAAGGCCTAATTTAAAGAACTGCTTCAGTATAAAAACTTTTCTATGTGCTAAATTTACTGTAATGCTGTACTGAGGATAAACACAATCAGTCACTGTGGCTGGTTAAGTTTATAAAGACTCCTGGAGGCCTCACCTGTTTTTCAGGCGATAAACCAGAGACGGCCATGTAGGTGCTGCCAATCGTCTTGATCTTCTCAATGTCCTGGAAACGGTCCTCACCCAGCAGCTGGGGCAAATCACGCAGAGAGACATTTTATAAATCGGTCGGGTTTATTTTGTTTCCTGATTACATATAACTTTCTTACTGAAGAAATCCAAAGTGAAAACAACTACCAATGTGTGCTAAATGCAGCCCTGTCTTCTCCAGATTTAACTGATTCAGAACTCTGTAAATACAAACACAATTCCCAGAAGCACTGACTTTTATATCAAAATGAAATAAAGACTGAAATCTGTCATTTCTTCCTGTTGGTAAATATTTGACAGCCAGTACAAAAGAAATTACTTTCAAGGTCTTCACTGACTAACATGTTTAGTAAATACAAACAAATCTAGAATTGGATGCAAACAGAATTAAATTTGGGAACTGAAGATGCTCCATGCATTTTCGACAGGAGACATATGTGGACTGAAGGCAGCAGTCAAACCACACTGTAGGATGAAGTCTGACATCATCCTGCTAAAAAAAAACAACAGACCGCCCAAAAAAATACTGTACATTGTCACCTAGATGGTAGCATAGCATTCGTATGTCTCAACTACCAGCATCCACTTCTGCATCAGTGGTAACATCCCGCATCACACAGGTGAAGACTGGCTAAACTTTAGCCCAACTTTCTGATTACAGAAAGCTTGTTTTCAAATGAGTCTGAGCTTTGATTTCAACAGGTTTCTCTAAAAAGCTAATCAGATATTTTATATTTTCAAGAAACATTGGAATTCAGTTTCTATTTATTTTTTTAGCTATAACTCTCTGAATCAGTACTTTTTTTTTGTTTGTTTGTTTGTTTGTTTTTATTGCTCAGGCCCAGAATTTTCAGCTTTAGGAATGTTAAAAATTTTACATTTAAACTATGAGACCAGCCTACAAAGTCACATACGAGTTCCCTTTTAATCTTCATAGCTAAACACATCTGTCCACTGCAATGCTGTTTTTACTCTCTACCTAATTTGTCAGTTTTTGCTAAACAACCTTATTTAACCAGTTAAAACCAGTATTAAGTGAAGGTGAAAGGAGATTGGGGTATACCCTTACATTCTCTATCAAACTGACATAACAGGTAATCAGTAATGCAAGAAAAAGAGCACACAATACCCCTCATATGTTAATTATCCATCCATCTGCTGTCTATACCGCTTTGTCCATTATTTAAGCAGAGCTTAAAAATATATCATGAACCACAGGATGAGTTTTACAGTCAGTATCACTCTCGCAGCTCTCTGAGGTTATCCAGAAGCTGAGCTCTACCATCTGTCCTCTGGACGTTGTTCTATCCAGGGCGCTTAAACAGGTTTTTGACATTGAGCCATGCTTCCTCCCTTTTTCAACACTAGCCTGAGGCCAGGGTCTGTCCCAACCGTTTTTAGGCAGGCTGTGATCAGGCCACTTATAAAATACCTAACCTAGACCCATCATTTCTCTCAAATTTCAGACCAGTGTCCCATCTATTTTTCTCTCTAAAGTTCTGGGAAAGCTTGTCGTCTCACAATTACAATCATTTCTGGATTAGAATAACTGATGGAAAAATTTTGTATGGGAACCTGTGTGTTCAAACTCTGTGTGGACTCCTGCAATTGCAGTAAACACCTGTTTCTCCTACCAATCTGAGAGTCTGTCGTTCATTGAGAATTTCTTTAACAACAACATATTCACTAAATTCCAGTCCCGTTTCAGAGCACGCCATGACACAGAGTCTGCACTACTAAAAGTGCAGAATGATGTGGATGCTTTGAAAACCTGTGTTGCTTGTAATGCGGGACCCTACTGCAGCATTTGACACAATGGACCATTCCATCCTCCTGACCTACCTGGCCCAGCAGGTGGGCCTTCAGGCACACTCTATCCGAATGTGTCTGCATGACATTAAACACTAGCTGTCACAGAACTTCCTCTGTCTGATTGAGTCAAAGACTGAATTCATCTTCTTTGATGCCTCCAGTTCAACAAACACAGCTCCAGATGTCACACCTTTGAACACCCACTTCAGCCATGCAGTCAGGAATCTTGGGAATGACTTTGGACAATAATCTCAAGTCCTCAGCCGTAAGGACCTTGAACAAACAATCAATGCCTTTACCAGTTCACACTTGGACTATTGCAACACCCTCTACTTTGAAATAACAGCTCATGCAGAATTCAGCTGCCCAGCCCCTCACCAATACCCATTAACATGACCACATCACTCCTCCCACTGGCTCCCGGTTCAATTCAGAATTTAGTTCAAAATCCTACTGTTTCTTTTTTGTTCCAACCATGGCCTTGCACCTCTTTATCTATGTGACATGCAGAACCCTCACCAGCCCAGTAGAACCCTGCACTCCTCTGAATAACACCTGCTGGTAGTTCCAAGCTCCAGATGCAAACAAAGGGGTGATGCTGCCTCTACAGTAACAACGCCGAAACTTCGGAATTCAGATCAGCCTTTGACACGTGATAGTG
>CM047982.1:31221568-31248977 GCA_026261665.1 Melanotaenia duboulayi
TACTCTTAAAAACATTAACATTCTCTGCATTCTCCAAAACATCACACAAGTTCTCATCAAGCATCCCCTCCCATGTGCATGTCCAAAGCCAAGAATAACTGTATGTTTTTTTTTTTCCTGACAAGTGATGAGTATGAATTTGTCAGGAATGATGTAAGTGACTAATGCACAAAGCTTGTGCTCTTACATGTTCTTCTGGTAATTGTTAGAATATGACAATGGCAAGACAATTCCCATGTCGACAGGCAATAAAATGGTATCTTCTTCCATGTTATGATCAGAGATGTAATAAAAGCTGTATTACTGCAGTGTCAACATACAATGGGGGGAAATGAGTGAAAATGGGCTTTTATAGTTAAATCATGCATTAGACTCACATTTTACAAGCTCTGAATGACACAGACTGTAATGAAACAAGCTGCGAATAAGAATAACAGAGAAAAAAAAGTCCTCTGCATCTTTCTGCACTAATTGGCTTTTCTCTCCAACACAATCAGCTCACTTAAAGGTCCTATGTAAGAAGCACCAACTAATGTTTTAACACCCTCTGTGTTCATGCATTTTCTTCACAATGGAAAATGATTCTGACTTTGTTGTCTTTTTAGAGTCCAGATGATGCTTCATTATACCAAAGCTTAACGTAATGATTTATTACCTCGGCCTCACACCATCACGCTGTGTCTCTGTTAGATCTCTGCTCCAGAGAACTCACTTCGATCAGGAAATGTGGGATATCTGATTGCTGTTTGAGTCACAGAGGGCTGCTATGTCCTAAGATGAGTTTATGGTACAAGTCAGCATCTCGTCACCCTGCATGCTTCCATCAGATAAAGAGGGATCAACTCTCTTTGTGTCTTTGTGAGGTGAAGTTCATGTACTTCTTATACATTTTATAGTGCCTTGTCCTGGTAGAGAATGAAATTCCCAAGTGGAGGAGTTTGATTATGTTAGGGTCTTGTTTATGGGGGAGGGAAGAATGGAGCAGTAGATTGTCAGGCAGATTGCCACAGTGTCCATGGTGATGCAGACTCTGTTTCAGTCTGACATGATGAAGAAGGAGCTGAGTCAAAATGGGAAGCTCTTGATTTACTGGTTAATTTAGGTTCCTATCCTCACTTATGATCAGGAATTGTAGGTAGTGACGAAAGAGCAAACTTTTGAATGTAAGTGGCTGAAATGAGTTTCTTTTATAGGCTATCCCTTAAAGACAGACTGAGAAGCCTAGTCTTCCAGGAGGGAGTAGAATCATTTCCTGTTCCTCCACACTGAGAAGAGCCAGATAAGGTGGCTAAGGCATCTGGGTGACTCCTGGGCACCTCCCGGGTAATCTGTTTTAGGCATGACCCACAAGGAGGAGGCCCCAGGGAAGACCAAGGACATGCTGGAGGAACCACATCTTTTGAATGAACTGAGAATGCCACTGGATCCCTCCAGATGAGCTGGAGGAAGTGGCTGGGGAAAGGGAAGTTTGGGCTTCCCTGCTTAAGCTGCTGCCCCTACGACCCTGGTAAGCAGTAGAAAATGGATGGATGGATGGATGGATGGAAATGATATCCTACTATATATTCTATCATATTCACTTGTAGTCCAATTTCAGTCAAATTAAAATGAATCCATCATCTTATCCACATTGGTCCAGTTTATAACTGTGTTTATAAAACATAAGAAAACTGATGCCTCCCTAACACGACCATCAGATTGCATTAATTACTCTCCTCCATGCAATCCACTGTTTTAAACATGGACAGGGTGATGGTAGAAAGGGGACAAGATATTTCAACAGGAAGGAAAACCTCCAGGAGAACCGTTCTCCAGAAGGACAACCATCTGCATCTACTGGTTTGGGTGGAGAGGAGGGGATAGAGGGGTCAACGGTTTGAGGGTAGATTGGGTGAGGTTTCTGCTGATAAGTGGATGCTTTCCCATACTGGTACAGAAAGAAAGTCATAACCAAAACTCCCAAGTTAGTATTTGCTCTTTTGGAAAAAGATCCAGAATGTGAGTATCTTAAATGAATTCTCTCTGAAAGGTGGCTGGGCTTGCTTCTGAGAATGGGTAAGAATCTGGGAGCAGTTCGGAGTAGACCTGCTGCCAAGTCCATACTGAAAGAACTGCTTGAGGTAGTCCAGTCACCTTTTAATGATGCCTTCAGGGGTTTTCCCTTTAGAGCAGCGGTGTCCAAAGTCGGTCCTCGAGGGCTGCTGTCCTGCAGATTTTCCAATGTTTCCTGCTTCAACACACCTGACTCAAATGAAACAGATCCAACAGCCTATTAAGTTTTGCACAAGGACTCAATTTGAGCCAGGTGGTTTTGGAGCAGGGCCCCATCAAAAACCTGCAGGATTGTGGCCCTTGAGGACCGGATTTGGTCACCCCTGCTTTAGAGGATTTAATAAGAATAGTCAGCTGAGTAAAGTCCTCAGGGGTGAAGTCACCCAGACCCAGAACTAACTGAAGGGATGGCTTGGAGGCAGTGTGGGGGAGGGATCTAAAGGAAGATGCTAGGCAACATCAGGTCTACTCTGCAGTAAAATGGACAATGTGAGGCACCCTGTGATGGAGTTTTCTAAATGACAAAATTGTCATTTTGTTTTTAGAAGGTGGGGAGTGCTTGGTTTGTATGTAGTAAATATTTTATATCNTGGGGAGTGCTTGGTTTGTATGTAGTAAACATTTTATATTCATCTATCCCAGTCTAAAGAAAGCTAGAGCTGGCAGTAGCCCTCTCTAGAAGAGGAACAGTATCCTAAATGTACCAGTCTGCGCTGGATACGCAGCAGAAATGTGTTATGCTCTCAGATAGCAGCCCTGTGGGGACAACAGAATCACTCCAAAGGTGTCATACAGTTCAAGGAATTCATCAACTTTTCCTCCATATTGGCTTTCGGTACCTGGATAGGCCTCATGTCTACTGCTGACATGCATATTTGTCACAGTGTTCATCAAGGAGACTGAAAGTTGGCAAAAACAAAATTTCATTGTGCAAATATTGTAAATAACGCATATCGGAGCATAGCATTTTTGTTTTGTTTTTCATTAAAAGACTTTACCTGGATAGAAACATTCTGGTGAGTTCTGCCACAACTGAGTCATGAACTCTAACACCCCTTTTATGGAAAAGGGCTTCCCATCACAGCTTTAAGTGAACTCAATTACTCATCCCAGCTGTGAAGTTTCTTGAACCAGCAGTGAGCAAATTTGTAATGAACCACAGATAAATTAAGAAGTCCTTTATGAAGGATTTCAGCTTCGGCTAATCTTTGGACATCTGAGACAACCCGGTGAAACCATTACATGTAAAATATATCATTAAACCTCTAACATTTTAGAAAGAGTTTCCTTTTACTTTGTACATTTTTTACCTCTCGCATTGCTTAATGTTGCTCCCAAATGTTAATGGTTAGGGTTAGATGTTGGAAAATGACATGATTAGGGTTAGAAAAATATGCATTTTCACAGACTATGTTTTCTACACACAAATAAAATTACCTAAGAAAACATAACCTCACAGCAATTGAAGCCTAGAAGGTAAAACTACTACATATTGTACAAGCAGAGTAATGTTTATATCAAAACATTATAACATTACCATACATTTTAATTAATTTTAACATAGTTGTAAGTACAGGGTTAGAACCAATGTCTCTCACTGAAAGTTGAGGGGCGTAATGCTAACCACCATCCCAACCTGCCTCCTAAAAAGGTATAGTTCTATTTAAACATGGAAATTGTGTAGGTCTTGATGATATGATGTGATTGTGCAGAAATGCTGTTTTGCATTTCCTGTGGTAACCAGTTGTGATGTTTTTTTTTTATTTTACTTTTTAATGAAAATGACAAATTAACAATATTTAGGTTGGGAGCAGCTAAATATTTTCTCAACATGCATTTTTTTTTCTTTTTAGCAAGGAACAAAGTAACTTAATAACCAGTTACAAACCAGCCTAGTTGTTTAGTTAACATGCCCGATTTCTGTTTTTCTTCTGTTTCACGTCTTCTTTCTTTCCTCATTCAGCTGCACTTTGTTCAGGCAGTAGCTCATAAACAACCTCTGGTACACAAAAGTAAGCACACAGCCAATGCATGGATGATATGTCATGGAATGATGATTATGGAAAAATTTAGTGATTAACCTAATTATTGATAAGAGGTCTAGCTCTTTTCAAAGATTATGCTCCCTTAGAAGAGCTGACTGTTCCAGCTCCATAATGGTTCTTCATCTAGTATCAATTGTAAGCTGTGTCCCAATTCAGGGTCGGCACACTTTGTGTAGGCTACGAAGTGGCCTTCACATTCCGAAGTCTGCTTAATGTTCGTGAAATGGGACAGCCTACCTAGCCAACGACAATTTCCCATAGGAGCAACGTAGGACGTTGCATCATTTAACCTCTGAAATTACTGTTTGCTTATCATAGGACACTTTTGTGAACGTTAGCACCAGCCGAGTAATAATTAAAAAAAAAACAAAAAAAAAAACTGTCTGACACTGTTGGTAAACATTTCATTACCCTCTTAAAAATCCATGAATAGCAAATATTAAAGAATCTCACCATTTAACAAATGTTTTTGTGGTTTTGTCACGTTTCTATTAAAGTGTAGTTAAAAAAAAAAAAGTACTCTTCTGAGCTCCGTTACTCATTCGCCACTGTCTTGTGCACTGTGAATGTGAAAGAAGCCACAAAGGATGCATCACCAGCAGTCTTCGTTTGAGGCCAAACGAAGTGCAGATTTCTAGGGTGGTGGGAGAGTACTTGGTGCATCGCGATGACATGTGTAACCGATAAAGCTGCACTTTGAAGTGTGCAGACCCTGAATTGGGACACAGCTAGAACTTCCATTTTGTTCTAATTTAGCTTTAATAATGCTTTTTGTGTGTGGGTAAGCTTTTCTTTCATTTTCTGTTTTCATAAAAAATAAATATGAATTTTTGTTACAAAAAAGGACTATTTTTTAACATTTTAATCAAACTTTTGAATAAAGAACTGAACAGAGAACCACAGTTAACAAACCAAATAAATAAAGGCCAGAGTCTGGACATTATGACAAATTCTGCTCTTAGCGTTTTATTCTTCAGTATAATTTAAATGCTGCTTATGTTTCGATCTTTTTTCATTTCTGTACTTTTTCTGACATGCTTGCATTTAAGTCCCGCTACCCAGTCTTTCTCTGAACCACTTCACTGTCTTAGAAGCACCTGATCCCACTTTATCCTTATACATAATGGTATAATCCACTATTCCTAGCATGTGATTGGCCGCATGGCATGCTCATCAAACTCAGGTCCCGCCCACTGCCTGCTGAGCATTGCTTTCACAGAAGCTTTACTCATTCATCACCTGTAAAAATGGCTTTAAGTTTTTAATTTATACTCGCCAAATTGAAGATTAACCTGCATTTGGTGTGTGTTCATATAGAGCCCTCCCCTTAATTGAGACAGACTCTAAACTGCTGTACATACATGTAACAGAAGGGAAAAAATATATAAAAACAAACGTCATTCTCAAGTGTTTCAACAATTCCCTCTAATGGAGGAAAGATGTGTGTGTGTAGCTGGTCCATTTCAACCCCGAAACTGTAGTTTTCATGAATGGGCTAAGTTTGGTCAATAACACAAGACTCCACTAAAACAGTTTCATCACTGTCTGGGTGTTTGCCCTAACTGTCTAAAACAATTTTACTTTAGAAAATTAGGGCACAAATACATTCTTTTTATGATGCTTTCATCACTTCAATGGACATTTTTGTACTTCCTGGTTAGCCAATAGCATAACTTAATTTGCATTAGAAACCAAACCAACATGGGTAGCGATTAAGAACATTATGGACTGGACCGAAAGAATTTTTTGTATGGCGTCACCATCACAATTATGATTGTCACTTTAATCTCTGGTGCAGTTGTTCTAAACAACCATTCAGATCACATATTCAGCGGACATGTTTGTTATTTCATGTAGAAACAAATGGCCAGTGGGGTTGCTTTGGAAAGAGGACAGTCTCATCCAATAATAATATCTTAAAAAAGATTTATTTCATTGAATCACAGTATTGGCACAATGATGAATTTAAGTTTAGAAAGTAAAAAAAAAAACGGATGTATGTCTTTTTCTAAACACTTTTCCTGGATCTTTGTGGGAAATAAGTACAAAACTGAAATCAGAGTTTTGTGGTTCACAATCATGTTCAAGGAAATTTTAACGTGGAGAGTAGAAAAGATGGGGATTGGACCCCCAGATAGTTGCTGATTTGGCAATAGATGAGTAGAACATGCATGGAATAACAGTAAAAAGAAAAAAAAAGTGTTTACCGAAAGCTCATTCAGAATATTTAACAGAGAAAAAACAGGGTAATCTAATTACTGACATTACACACACACACACACAAAAAAGAAAAAAGCTGGGTCACGTTTTGCAGACTGGACCGACCTGTTAAGAGTAAACAACCTCTTTTATAGGCACTCTTCCTGCTCAGCCTGATGCGTCTCACACCAGCAGCTTTTACGAGCTGCGAGTGTTACGGGGCTCGTGCTGTGAGCTGTCATTGTCTCTGCTCTGCCAAACAAGTGCACAAACTGACCCAGAGAAAATCAATGCTGTATGACACTGGATAACTTCAAATGCAACTGCTTTCTACTTTCATGAGGCTACAAAAGACCTCCAATTACGTCTGTGTCCCCTCCATCTCTGACCGAAGCCGAGCAGCTGAACTGCATGATCAAAGGTTGCCATAGCGAGAGCATGAAAGCAACAGGGTGATACCAGTTTCCTTCAGGCTGTGGACTCTGACTGCATCTTTATAAACAGCTTGTATAATGTATCAGACATTTAAACAAATTGGTTTGTTTCCATCTTGTTTTGTATTTGCAGGAGATTCACTTCAGCTGCACATTATGCAGCAATAACACCTACAGATGTGATGTTGCTGCTGGGTATCAAAGGCTTGGATCCAAATCTTTTCGGCTTCACTGAAGTATTTTCTATTTACTTACTTTTGTCAGCTTCTTTTTACAAGCATGTTTTCCTTCAGGGAAATAAACCATCTTCTTTATGTCTTAGGGTTAGATATGTGTATGATTTTTGATGACCAGTGGGGTTGCTTTTGGAAAGAGGACAGTCTCATCTAATAATAATATCTTAAAAATGATTGATTTCATTGAATCACAGTATTGGCACATTGATGAATCTAAGTTTAGAAAGTTTAAAAAAAAATTGATGTCTTTTTCTAAACACTTTTCCTGGATCTTTGTGGGAAATAAGTACAAAACTGAAATCAGAGTTTTGTGGTTCACAATCATGTTCAAGGAAATTTTAACGTGGAGAGTAGAAAAGATGGGGATTGGACCCCCAGATAGTTGCTGATTTGGCAATAGATGAGTAGAACATGCACACACTCGTTCCCACTGAAGTCATTGTACTGGAAAGATAAACAGCTATCTGCTTGCACAATCTGTATTTGCACCTATTTGCATTATGTTCATGTGTTCCTTATGCTGCTGCTCTAATGCATCTACTGTACATTTAAGAATTTGTCATTTGTATTTATAAATAGCTCTGTATATAGTAAACACCACAATGTAATAGTTTGTTTTATTTCTAACATGCTACTTATTTTTTTCTTTCATTTTATTACCTCTACCTATCTCAGCACTTTCTACCAGGGGTCTGCAACATTTACAAATAAAAGAGCCATTTTTACCACCTGCCCCAGTAAATTAACTAAGATTAGAGTCTCAAAACCTGTTTGACCCTTAAATGTAACTTATAATAAAACATTTTATTGCTTCTCATGGATCACTACAAAAGAAAACGCCAAACCTGTGCACTATCAGAGCTGCAGATCTGCTTAATATAGAGCACATAAAATTAATAATTTTTTTATCTATGATACCAGGAAATCTCATATCAAACCCCTGTATGTTGGGCTGATGGGAGATATACCAGTACAGCCAGTAGTGTTACATCATGGTGATAGGCCCCAGTTCAAATAATTTTTTGTGCCCCCACCTCCGCCCTATTCACCTGCGCATGCTCGTGTGCTCTGCACACACGCACACATCCACCTTGGGGCACAAACACTACGTACGTTACAGGTGAGTGGCCACACACTCATCCTGCACACCAGCCTTTCAGCACCATGGACAGCTCCACGTTAACACACTTGAACAACACTTCAAAACTATTTCTTTCTTTTTTTTTTTCGACAGAAACATCCTTCTTAGTACAAGATTTGCTCCTACCCTGCCTTCTTAATCCATTTTTACTGTTTTTCTTCATTAAATGTATCTCAAGACCACATTTTTCACAAATTTTCTATTTGTTCAAGTACCCCAAATCAATGAGAAATGGAACAGGTGAATTATAGGATTGCATGTAATAGATCAAATCAAATCAAAATGCCTTTCATTTTTTGAAGAGAACTTTTATCTGAAGAGTGGCAAAAACTAGGAATCTACCCGTCCAAAGTCCTTGCTCCGCTGTTCAGTAAAGAGTTTAGCCAGTCCACTGAGTCTTTCCTGTCCCATGCTTCTTTATTACGTCTTTGTCAACTTCAGCTTGGAGACTGAGCGCCCTGCAGTCGCGACAGTGACAGGATGCTGCTGTGGTGCTGTTTTTCACAATAACCATCTTAGCCAGATGCTTTACAGTTAGCTCTTTTGCTATTTCAGACTTAGATTTCAGATTATCTGAATGTGAATGCAAGGAGTTGGTCAAATTAGAGGATAAATTCCTGCTGTTATCCACAAGGCACCGTGCGTCTGGGTAAAGTGTGTCATCCTTTTTAATCAGAGTCCATTTCGCCACCACGTTTCTCTGCATCTCAGCTGTTACAACTCTGTGCGCTTTGCTCGTGTTGGTCATTTAAAAAAAATAGATATTACCGTCATTTTGACCAGTCGCTATTATTAGAGACAACTGATGAATGCAAATGAGTTTGTCTGTGCACACGTGTCAGTGCCAGGAAGACTAATCAGCCATACTGACACAATACCCGGTGATTATTTATTTATTTTTTGACAAGCAGGCCAGTGAGGCTACTTATGAGTTTAAACCACCGGAAATTGTCCCGCTTGTCCCATGGGCCAGTCTAGGTCTGCCCATTGCAAACGTCACTACTCGTATACTTTCATAGGTCCTACAGTATAAGTTGGCATGGTTGTTTGCTAATACATCCACCAGGGAGCAGTGCAAAGCTCCCCTCCAATGTTCAGACAGCAAACATAATGTTCCTTCTCGGAAAGAGACATAAAAGGAGGCAGACCGTAAACAGCACTGGTCTGTGTGGTCTTAAGGCCTAATTTTGGGGCCCTTTGAGCAGCTCATAGATCTCTGTATCTCAGGGAAACCAGACCACTGAAGACTCAAATCCTATCCTGCTGTGGAAGGCTCATTAGCTGAAAATGGTCATTTATTCAGAGAAGTAGGTTATTTCTGTGTGAACTTTTACTATTTAAATGACTGGTGAATGCAGCCCTTTGTTATTTCCAACCATATTAAATGTGTGACTCAGCCTTCGACACCAAACACAAAGGTGGGTGGGGTAAAGGGGGGCCGACAAATGATAAAACTATTAAGAGGGTAATGTAAAAGCGTATTATATGTTAGATCCATCTTTTACTTTTTAATTTAATGGTTGGCTAAATTCATTAATTCCTGTCATGATTAAGCATTTTTTCTCATTAAACTTAAACGAGGAGCTGGATGAGAAGTTCCTCTAAGTCCAGTTTAGTTACATAACAGTGATGCTGCAGCACAGAAACTTACAAAGGAAACAAACTTGTTGTGGGGTGAAGTTATTGCCAACTTTTTAGTCAAAATTAGAGAAAAAACTCAGCTTATCAAGCAGCAGACGGCAGAATGCGGTATAACTAAAAAAAAAAACTCAGTAATTAACTCAAAACTAAACTAACAAGAAGAATTTACAGTTAGAAATTTGGTTTACCCAACTCTCTGAGACAAATTGAAGCGTCCCTCCGCTTCATGTCGGACGGTTCACGCCTCCGCGGGAATAATAAGCGGGATAATGGCCACCTCGGAGGGCATCTATACCATGGTCCATTAAGAAAGAACAAAATATTAAATAAATTATTAATGCATTAATGTTGTTTTTACCGGTAAAATTGTACATTTTTCATAAGAAGCGACTGAGTGGACTATTTTGTTGTGACGCGTTGCCAAGGTAACCGGCTCTGACACAGAACCTGCAGTTCGGTTGGCTGCAGTTACGTGACACAGACATTTCAGAGGGCAGGTGCAGCTCTTACAGCATGTGTGTGTCCAGAGGATGATGTGACATTTTGTTTCAAAGTCCACAGATTTTTCTACATCGTTCAATAAGCCTGCAGGCTGCTCTGATGTGGCGCGTCTGCAGCCCGGCGTCTGAGTTTCTGTTGCCACAGTTACCAACTACCATTTATTTAGCGCAATAATGTACAGCAATAGGGCTATTTGGCCGGAACTTCTTTTATATGTGTCCATTATCACTTTTTAATGGACACCCTCCAGCGAATCAGAATTGAGTATTCACCCAGATCATGGTGTAATTAAGCGTAATGATAGACTGCATAGGTTAATAAATAGTAAGAATACAACATGCACTCATCAATTATGCGGTGGTGGTGGTGTGTGTGTGTGTGTGCGTGTGTGTGTGTGTGTGTGTGTATGTTTTAGGGGCTGTTTCCTTTAATTTGAGGTTTTCCTCATTGGCCATGGTTACATGATGTTCTTTAATTCTGAATTAATCATTCAGTATTAAATAATTCAGAAATAAGTATTCTCCTTTGTGTTTACATGGAAATAGCAATTCCGAACTGAGGATTACATGGAAAACATGTTCAATCACCTTTACTAAATCTGCCTAAGATCTGGGGGTTGGAAAGGGTTCTGATTGGACAGAGGGCGGGCGTGACATATGTACGTCTACCAGAAATATAAAAATTCTACTTCCTGCTTCTTTTCTTTTAGTCTACAACGTGGAAGACCACATAATAAGAACCGTTTTCGCTCTGATTTTGATTGTAGTTTTGAAGCCGCAGCTCTACACTAGCATACTATTTCACCTTGGTGAGCTTAAGGGGGAAAAGGGAGGTAAAGTACCGTACCGTCATCGCGAGCGGACATGTTTGGCATTCATTTAAAGTGGAATAAACATTTAAATGATTGAGGAATTATTTAATTCAGATTTAACTTAAAAATAAATCAGCCACTTACTTTGGATTTCAGTTTAATTCAGAATGACCATTTTCACTGGGAATTAGGTGTTTACAAGGTCATTTTTATACAGGATTTCATTTCATTTTGAATTAAAGGGGAATTAAAACTCTCATGTAAACATGGCCACTGTCTGTTACACTAATCCCAGCTGTCAGTCACTGGTAGTCACAACTCCTGGCACCCTCTCTGCCACCTATTGCCAGCACTGAATTACATGGCTTTTGTAGGTCTTCCAGCCAACTAAGTGGTTGGCAATCAATCTGAAATGGCTAAGGCTGTGCAAGGAAGATGTGAGATGTCCGAGCATTTTTAAAATTAATGTGTGAGTTGAGCTACATGACGGTTTAGATCTACACATGTTATTAAAGAAAGGTTTAAAATCTAAGATGGATAAATACCCTATTCCACTCTACATTGTCAACACTGCTCTACTCATCACAGGCGACTGAGTCTGTTGGAGCTGAATCAGTTTGCTGAGTTGTGATATTTGTTGTCATTTTAATGGTTTAGTCCTTGACGTTCTTCACAGAGAGAAACTTTTCTCTAATTAGTACAAGTATAGATGCTCTAATATGTCAATAAATAAATTATTCATTTGCAAATTCTTCGTTCATGAAAGGTTTTCCATTCCATGATGTTGCCAGAATAGTTGGGGCAATAGTTCAGTTTGGGGACTTTATGCATGGCTCAGCTTTTCACAGAAAATCTGAAATTGCATTTTGTTGCTCATTTCTAGTTCTGGTACTTTTCAGTAAATGCCCTGTGTGTTTATCCTGGGGATGTCTTTCAATGCTACATTTTTTGTTCTCAGCACGTATAAATTTGTTAATGAATGTATTGGTCCATGCAGAATTACACATTTTTTCTTATTAGCGAGTGCAGATGGGCGAAAGAGCCTCTTGGGGCTTAAGAGCCATAGGTTGCAGACCTCTGTACTAGTGACAACATCTGCCAGCAGGACAATCCCTTGTATGTGTTCATAGTTGGGAAATTAAGCTAATTACTGATGTTATCACAATGTAAACAACTCTGGCCAAAATCTCTGAGATACTTAAAAGTCAAACGTGTAAGAATTTTTGTTGCCTGAAATGTATGCTGACATATAAAAACAGATGAGCACCATCTTAATGGTTATGTGCCTTTAATTGGTTCAGGTAAACACAAGCCTGATCAGCTTTAGTTTAAGAAGCTAACAGAGAGCCGTGGCTTCCACATCGTCGTCAAAGTTTTTCTTCTCTGCTTTTCTGTTCATGAACGTTGGTGTAGTAAAGATGTTTTTTAGGTTGCTTTTGTATTATTTTCCACAAACGGACTAAATTAAAAACCAATTATGAAAGTAAGTAATGAAAAAGAGCAGAAAGAAGAAAAACTCATATCTGCCCCTTTATTACATTTATATTTTTTGATTAACAACTATTTTATCACATATTCAACATATAATAACACATGACTGTAGGAAGATCACAATTTATTCAAGTCCTGCAATGTATCCAAGAACCCAGCTTACTGGTGGTAAACTGGTATTTACCACCAGTAAAAGTTAAAATGCTTGAAACAAAAACAAAAGAAACCCTCACTGTTAGATTTATTCAATAATCTTAGAAACTGTAAGCAGCTGGAAATATTGTCCAATCTAATTTTCTTTGAAGAAAATTGCTGCTGATTAATTTTCTTGAAGCCAAATAATTGATTAATTAACCGTTTCAGCTCTACATTAGCATTGGTGCTGGCATTTTATAAAATTAGACTTCATGGTGTTGAAAAGCCACCAAAGTTGCAGCTGCCTGCTTAAATTCTTCTGTTATTTTTACTTCAGCCGGCTGCTTCATATTAATTAGGAAGGATGCTGGATTTTTTTTGCCGACTGCACTTCTTTTCTGTCATTAAAACTAGATTTGGATGTATTAAAGCTGTCTCAGATGACTCTGGTCCATCACTGGCTGGCAAAAGAGAGGTGTTTTAAAATTCCCTTCTTGTAAGATGAAGATGCCAATTAAGCAGGAAATACCCATGTACATGTGTGGAAACTTTTTGGGCAACTGAAACAATGGAAAATGTTGTCTGAATCGACTCGTAAAGGTTAATCCTTCCCTCATATTCTGTTCAGACTGTGGGAATGAATTTCCTTTGAATGTGTTGTGGTCTTACCTGCTGGCCGTGGTAAAACACAGCGAGGACGAACATGGCCATGAGGAGTAAAGACGTCTCTTTGGTTCCCAGGAAGTTTCTGTTAGAACGACAAAAAGGAGGTTTGACTCTTATTCCAGGGGTACAGAAAAGTGAAGCTTCTTGTGTAATGTCAGAAAAATGTCACGTTCTAATTTTGATTTGCTTCATAGTTTTCAGAGCAACACTACTGAACTTTAGTCAGTACAACATCTAATTTAGCATCTAGCTGTGATTTTATTTACCTTATTTTAAGCTCATTTATTGTTTTGAATTGTGTGAATCTGTTCTTTGACATATGACTGTGGTTCTGATTTTGTTTGCTGATGTTTTGATGTGATGTCTGTCCTTTGTGTGTGTTGTGGCTGCAAAATCAATTTGAATTTGAATCTGCATTAGTTCCTGTCTCTTCTCTGAGCTTTCTACAACTGATGAAAATCAGTCCAATCTGAACTCTTCTTCTGACTCTTTTTCTTTTCACTCTTCCCTCCTATAATGTCATCCTGCATTTCTTCGATGAATCAGTCACGTTAAAAACATCCAGTGTGTTGATATCCAGTTGCTGGCGTGAGACGTGTTGCAGTCGTCATGTGATGCTCCGGGCTGGAAAAATAGTTTGAAGTGCAGTTTCTCAGCTTCATTATGAGCTGCAAGGCAACGATGGCTCCAGGAATGTACATAATGTCAGTATGCCAACAAAAAGATTTTTTCCTTCGCAAGGTCACAAAGGGAAAAATCAGACTCACCCTTTTGAGCACACATTTACTAAAAAATGGAGCAATCGTTGTGCCACTCTGTCTTATACCTTTTGGGACTGTCCTAGTATCGCACCCCACTGGTCGCAAACTATAAAAACCTTGTCAGATATTCAAAGTCGAGTTACCGACTGATCCCATGATGTCCCTGTTCGGTGTCATACCCTCAGATATGCTTCTACACAACCTACAAACTGAAGCCTCGATATAATGCAATGCCTGCAAGATTAAATACTCTCTAAGAATTAAGTACTTTCAAAGAATGACTTTGGGCAATCCTCCGAAGACTATTACTACTACTTAATTCTTCTTTCTTTTTTTATATTTAATTTGTTAAGATGTTAAAAAAAGTGGAGCAAGCAAGTGAGAGAGTTGACAGAATTTTCTCATTTTGTTAGAAAAACTTTGGAAAGGGAATTTTGCATAATTTGGGACCTTAAAGGTCGGAAAGTTATGTATTGTTACTTTAGAGCACAGTAATAAAAACACGTCATTTTACATGTTAACAAGCCTCTGATGCCTTTGATATTGATGAAGCACCAAGTAAAGCACCTCTTCAGAACGTTTCAAATAAACAAGCGCTAAAGAAGATTTCATTTTATAGAAAGCCTCCATGCTTCTCTTTTGCTGTTCTGGGGCTCAATGAGGATTAGCGGCTCAGAGATGCTGCTACGGGCATTATTTAGAGTTTAGAGCTAGACTTCAATAAAAGGGGACAAATGAGAGATGATTTCTTTTCATGTAGAGGATCAGATTGTGATATCCATGTACCACTGATAAAGAAGAACTATCCTTTAGATTGCCTGACATCCACAATCAAGTTTGCCCCTTTTTTCATTTAACTGTTTGACTAACCCAGATAGCAGACATATTTGTCAGGGCTACTTTCGGCACTAATGGCTCAGTCACGGCACCGGTAAGTGGTGTGTGGGCCAGAAGCGAATCAGATGCCAGTTGCCAGCCTGGCTAGGGTTGTGGCAAGTCTCTTATGGGCCACGTGTGATCCAGATGTCAAGAAAGTGTTTTGTGGGCCAGAAGTAGTGCTAATACTGGAAGTCTATGACAATTTCCTTGTGGACCACATGTGATGGTCATGTGGCTGAGCCACACTCACGTATAGTCAATGGCGTTAAGTCCAGGCTGAATTATGGCCAAACATTTTTTGCTCTCTGGTTGTATCTGGTATCTGGAAGTAACATGCCCTTTTCATTTTTTATTTTGCTGTAGTTGTTTTAAATGTGTTTTATAGTTGACATTTCATTTTATATGATATAATCAGCCAATTAAATTATTTGTGTGACTTGGGTTAAACTCCACTGGGCTATCGAACTCTGTCTGTGACTGGGAACCAATAAAAAAGATAAATTCCAGGAGAGAGCTTTATTATACCTTTTATGTGTCTGATTAATTTTTTCCCAACTAATTCTTCAGATGTTAAAGTGTTGGCACACTTTAACTGGTAAAAACAAGGTCGTACTCCCTCTCCTCATGAGGTTTTTTTCATGTTGACCTTCTACCTAATTTCTCGGAGGGGCTTTGAGAAATTAATCTAACTCCCATCAGTTCCCTGTGGTGATAACTGTATGGAAACCTCTGCTCCATGGGGCTATCCTTTTTTTCCCTAACAGGTCTGCCAGGGTTGTTTTCACAGGGTGACCTCAAACATTGTCACAGTAAATGTCACCATGCTGTTACAGAGAACCTTAACACGAGGAGTTTTCTCACATTTGTAAAAGGTGTGTTGGAAGAAAATCTGGTCTGTGTGTTTTTTAGAAGGTGAGAAAATACATGAAGAAATGAGGAGATATTAATTTGTTTTTGTTTTATGCATCACTTAATTTGATTCTGACATGCAGTGAAGAGCTGGTTAAAATTTTGCCACTGTGGGTAAAAACATTTAGAAAGAAATGCTGCCAAATCCAACCACGTGATGAACACACTGCAGTGTTTCCCATGGAGTGAAGGATTCTCTTTATGTGGTGAAATAAAGCCTCTGTCTGCAGGTACACTGGGATTTTGCATACCTGCAAACAATATTTTACTGGAAAAATTGCAGTTTTCATATAGCTCCTAAGAGTTTTTATTTTCACTGAGGGTGGTGGGGAGGTCTTCTTTGCTATGGCACATCTTTTATTGCAAATTAAACATAAGAGTTCTCCCTCAGGGGTGGAGGTTCCAGAAAACGGGTAGGGTTTCTCTAATGTGACCTTTTCCAACATAAAAAGCTTGATAACAGAAAGTTCCATCTGCTTGTTAAATTCGTGTTATTGTCATAAAATAAGAGGAAAATGAAGACACACATCAGCGTCTGCTTCAGTGAGTGACTGTAATACCAGCTCTGGTGGATCATCTAACGTGGCCAGTTGGTGTCAGCCTTAACAAATGTTTATGCTCATAAAAAAGGAGTCCTGTCCCAGTCAATAATGTGTTATTTTCCAGAATGAGAGAGCTTAAGGAGGAAGATGCTATTCATGCAGCACAGCTTGATTCAGGATTAAGGTGCATATGGAGCTGGATGAAGACTAGACCGAGGTGAAGGGAGTTCAGCTTCCTGCTGTCTCACTATTTTAAAAGGAGCCACAAAGTGAAGTTTTTCAGATGCTATTTCAAGTTTCCTAGCAAATGTTCTTAATAAATATGACTTTACATGTGAAGCAAATGTTTTTTCTCTATATTATGTTTCTCTCAGAGTAAACCAAAATACTTCATTTACATGGTATATTGTTAAAACAAGTTTTCATGTAACTGCATTAGGGCTGTCACGTTAATGTTGCATCAGTATGGGTCTTTTACATGGACAGTTTAGCTTTCGATGTCCAAAAGCCCTAAATTTTATACAGTTATTTGCCAGTGTTTGAGTGTGATATCGATGAGTAACTCCCCCTCTATTGGTCCACAAGATAGATTCTGTCTTTCTGCATCATTGTTTGGATTTACCAGGAGAAGTTATTTTTTGTGAGCCTTGTGATTGGCTAACATGAGTTCAAACTCAACTTTGTGAATCACTCACTCAGTGTTGTTGTGGACGGTGTCGTAGCGAACAAACAGTGAGGTGTAGAAAGCCTCAGTCAGCAGCGCGTAGATGGCGATCATCACCAGCAGCACAGCCAGCTTCAGCACAGAGTTAAGCCGCAGGAACACGGCACAGGTCACCATCGCTAGGACCCCCGTGAACACAAAATACTGGAAAAAAGAGAAAAAGATGGTTGACATGAAAATTTAAATGACTAAATATGTGAAACCAACATGCAATACATGCAAGTATTTGTGCTTGCAAAGTGAAAATCTACATCTTTTCTGTGCCTTAAAGGGTAAATAAGTAGCATTTTCTCTGTAAAAATATTTTAAAAAGTTCTCATTTGTTGCGAGGGATAAACAGAAACTTCCCTATAAACTAGGGGTGCCCAAAGCCGGTCCTCGAGAGCCGCTGTCCTGCAGATTTTCCAATGTTTCCTGCTTCAGCACACCTAACTCAAATGAAGTAGATCCAACAGCCTATTAAGTTTTGCACAGTGACTCTTCAATTTGAGTCAGGTGCTTTTGGAGCAGGGACACATCAAAAACCTGCAGGATTGTGTCCCTTGAGGACCGGAGCTGGACACATCTGCTATAAACAATCTGTCTCTCTACATCAGCAATGTCTTTGTCAAGCTTTTCTCCTTTCAAAAAAAGAGTTGCATGACAGAATAACTTTGGTGCGCTGTGTAGCTCTTTACTACTTCTTGGTTCCTTAACCAATCATATGCGACTCCCCAACATTGCCAAACAACAGCGGAGCGTTTGGTATTTTATGCCGGCAGAAGAGCAGCCGCCTGCAGTTATGGAAACTAGTAAAAGAAGCAGACCAGAAATAGCTTCAGAAAACCTTGTTTTTCGCTCGCCATCACGATGTTTGCTGGTGCTATGTTCTCTGACCTAGACATAGACTGTATATNATGATGTTTGCTGGTGCTATGTTCTCCGACCTCCATAGACTGTATATAAAGAGTCGCCCTCTCACAAACTGGCAACCTGTGTGAAACTCTCTGAGAGGGAGGGGGGTAAGGGAGGAAGAACACTCTCTGTGTTTTTCTCTTTCGACTGCAGTTCTGATTTGAAACACTAGGTGTCATTGTTACTCATTTTGCCTTTAAAGTAATGTAAAGTAAAGTGTGATGTGTGGTTCTGGTGTACAGAATCTTTTAACCAAGGTGGTGAAATCCCGATATCAGACACATAAACACAAGGTCATTTTTCTTGATGGTTAACTGTGGGTGTGGATATACTTGCTGTTAGCAACACGTCTACATCATGGCTGCTACATGTCCATAGTGTATGTTTGGCACACTAGGAATACAGGCTGCTTGTGTTGATGTGAAGTAACATGTTGTTTGCGTAAGTTGCAATATTGACTTGAATGCTAGAGGCACTTGTGAACAACAGGATGAAAATGAGGTCAGAGGTAAACACAGCAATGGATAGTTTTGAGAAGCGCATTTTGGACCTTGTTTACAGCTACCAGGATCTTTCTGATTTTTCCTCCTTGTTGCACAGTGACAAACATGTGTGCCTTAATAGTTGTCAACACATTGGTAAACTGTCCATCAGACCAGGTGCTGTGTACTGCCCCCTAGTGGTGACCTCTGGTATCAAGTGTTTTGGCAGCATTGTGTTGCACTCATGCTGCAGCATCTACACAGACGGTGAAGAATGTTGACATGCAAATTTGTGTACACAGAAAGATATCCCCAGCCCTAAACTTAACCATCTTACTTATAATACCTAGCCTTAACACAGCGCATAACTAATGTGAAGAACAATGACAGGAGAAGCATTATGTTAAGTGACAGGGAAACTGTGACATTTCAAAGTTACTTTGAGACAATAATGACCAGGAAAGAATTCTTACTTGGCCGTACCACAATCCTCCAAAACCCCTCCAACCTCTAAATGTGGTATTTGTTGCACATTAAAATCTGAAAAACCAGGTCAAATCTTGACTGTTTCACAAAATGTTGTGACACTGTGTTGCTCTAAGGCAGGGATCACCAACACTGGACCTCCTGAGCTGGTGTCCTGCAGGTTTTCAATGTGTCCCAGCTTTATGTGTCCGTGTGTCCCTGCTCTATGGAATTATTTTCATGCTCACTGACAGGGAAAAAAAAAAACAGAAAAAATTTGTCTGTAGACAAAAATCATGTTTGTGATTATTTTATGTTTTGCTGTAAGACTGATTTGGATGAACTAGTTCAGATATCCCAACTTTAATGTTGTTATCAGCCCAAAATAACATTCTTCCTCCATAATGAATTTTGAGTCCTCCCCCACACAGTGCTACAGTTTATGACCGAAGCTTCTCGTTCTTCATTTCCAGTCTGAGCCCAAACTGAAATAACTTTTATGACATCACAATTGAATCATCAGCTCCTCCGGGCACCGAAGACATTATCACACGCTGAACAGTAATTAACCAAGCTAGTGAACTGATCTTTATGTGTAAAGATGTGGTGTAGAAAGCTTTTCAGAAGTGTGGGGGATGTGGTTTGTTGCTGGGGTGGGGTTGGTGATCTGATGTTATCCGTTGTTTCCAGTATCACACTGCCGAACAAAGTCAGGATTTCTACTGAACCGGCTGTGGCTTGCAGGTAGTTAACTAAATAGCAGTTTTACCATCACAGGGCTGTCTTTAGGCATGATTTTGGGGTAATGAACTGCTAACATTTTTTCATTGTAACTAACCTTTACTTAGGTAGACCTCAGATCACCCAAGTGTCAGTGAATGCAACATG
The DNA here is from genome assembly GCA_026261665.1 of Melanotaenia duboulayi. NCBI lineage: Eukaryota > Metazoa > Chordata > Actinopteri > Atheriniformes > Melanotaeniidae > Melanotaenia > Melanotaenia duboulayi. Next base: position 31,241,465 of record CM047982.1, read on the forward strand.
TAATGCACTTCTATATGCTGTTTTACATCAACACTGAAAATATTGTTGGCTGTTTCTTTTTTACAGATTTAGCATCTGATGACTATTTTAGTTGTAATAATGTGCTAATTATTAACTAAAAACCTAAATCTTTTTTTAAAACAAAAATGAACCCCCCCCAAAAAAAATGTCCCTGCCTTGCACCTATCAAACCTTCTCTAGACCCACTCTTGCATATCTGAAGTATAAATCCTTTCTACCACCTGTTAACCACGTGGTTTGAGAAAGATCCTGTTAAGGTTTATATATTTCAGAACCTGAATAATTTCCTACCGTCCCTGAAAGGTAAACCTGCTTATCCAAAATTTGCTCAGCACCAGTGATTTAAAAAAAAAACATTCCCTCTTACTGTTTCATTCTTACTAGATTTCTGAACCTGATCCATCAGGTTGTTTTTAAGACCAACAGATTTCATAGCTGTGTTGCCAGCAAACCTCAGTTAATACTGAATATTGATATCATGAAATAAATGGAAACAATAGGCTATGTAATATAAAGATGCTACTGTTTAGCATTAACATCCTGCTCTCTCAGCTCGAGCTGAATGATAAACTAGTGAGATGGTGCTTGCAAAAGAAAAGCCAATCACAGTCATGTCCTGATTCAAGGAACAACATTTGAGGGAGGAGGAAAGGAGGCAGAGGCACAGAGCGACTGGAGCAGCAACATTTGCGTGAAACTGCAGAAAAAGTGTCAAGAAACCGTGGATGTGAGGACCGAAGTGCAGGCAGACGAGGCAGGAGGCAGGCTGTTGCAGGTTAAAGAGTTTAATAACAAAAAACTAACAACAAAAGACTCTGGGAGCAAAACTGTGACATGACATGGAATAAGGCCTGGTACACACATTAATCTGATATGATTTTTTTATCTGTTCGAGACCTCACACAATCAGGCATTTAATGGTTTTGATCGTACAGTCTGTGGTGTGCTCCGATAATCTCATCATAGAACAACACACAGACAACGATGTTGTCCTGTGACCGATCTAAAATCTAGTCCTCCGAGCCAGAAATCTCACATGGTCATACGTGATCTAACAAAAATGAAGGAGAAGCATGGCATCAACCGGGAAAACACAACACCCAGCATAGAAGCTGATATACAAGATGAGGGAATGATGGTATTGGGACAGAAAAATACAAGACTGAAAAAAAAAAAACAGACTGGAGACGACTGACTGAACACGGACTTTATATGCTTCCTTGCTCTCCAGTCAGCTCGCCCTCTGATTGGCTGCATTTCGTTCCACGTCACAATCCACACAGTCACAACTCAGGAGTCGTCGCTTCTCCTCACACATGAAGATTTTTGGTTGTAAATATTGAACATGTTCAATATTTCCGATCGTCTGCTACAACCCGTTTCGGAGGCGATTGCCGGGACAAATTCCCCAGACCAAATGATAATTTTATAGGAAAATACTTATAAGACTCAAGATAACAGGTGTTTGCCAGCCTTGGTCAGGAAGGAGCAAAATGGGGACAAAAACAGCCCGACAATCTTTGTGTGTACCAGGACTAACAACAGCACTAACAGAAACAAAGAGAAAGCAATGAACTGGCAAAGGAGGAACTGAAGCCACTGGACTTAAATACACTGAAGGATAAACAAGATGCAGGTGAGGCGAGCGAGCTAATCAGACCAGGTGAACTAATGAGCAGAAACCAAGAACATAAAGCAAAAACATGAGAAAAACCAAGAACATGAAAGAACATAAAGTAAACCAATAAACATAAAACATGAATCATGAGGAAAAAGTTAAAAAAAAAAGACAGAAGAAAAAGTATGGGTGTTGGACCCTCTTACCAGGAAAGGTGTGGGCGTCAAAACACCCACATCCCCTATTGGTGCAATGCCGATGGCTGGAGTTCCCTCCTTATAAAATATTTAATCTAATATCTGACAACCTGCTGGCCTCTGATGGTTCCTGCATTTTAGTTTCTCCTGCAGCTAAAAAGTTAATAACTCTTCTGTTTGCATCTAAAAACAGTTCTGATTTTTTTAAACCCTCAAGAGGAAATAAGTTTTTGATGTATACACGCAACAATACATGACTCAGCCCGAGCTCAGAGCTATAAAAATGTGACTCCCTTATTGACTCCATCAATCAGCTGCATATTGTGTGAGCAAAATAACATAATGGATATTTTCTGCATGGCGTTCTGCTGGTTCCATCAGTCACCATTGTCCGAGGCGAGACCTCCCTCTGGGCGCGAGCAGCTGTCGAGGATGTTTAATTCATCATTTTGCTGCTGTTGCATGAGTGAAAAAACCCAACTGATGGACCTGACTGCAAAATTCAGACACCTCATTTAGCTGGTACCTCTGGGTAGAAGCAGATGTCCGGGATGGAGGCAGACTCGTTGTACGTCTGGTTCCTGAAGGTGTTGGACTTATCGAAGTCGCACCACAGCTGGAAGAGACACATACAGGTTGATTGGGATGTTTTATGCTATCAATCTCATCCAGAATCGGTGTAAAAAATACCATAAAATTGAATGTTTAAAGAAGTTTGTATCAGAAATAACCAGCTGATCTTTGGTTAATATAATGTGATCCAACTTTTTGGATGCATGATGTTTATTTCTGCCCCATTAAAAAAATATTCATCAATTTAACTTTCCAGCAATAATAATTATTCTATCTGATGTTTTTTTTTAATAATGATTATTTTTATCAATTAGTAATTTTATATATATTTTTTTGTTTGTTCATATCATTTATTGTACTGCAAACATTTTAATTTCCACTAAGAAAACAATAGCATTAGAATCTAAAAATAAGTATTTGTAAGTCTAATTACAGTTTAACTGTTTTAAATGAATACTTGTTCTGTTTTTTTTTATTTTATTTATTATTTTCATGCGTAAACCTGCCTCATTCAAACTGAACAAAGAGACAATATGCACTGTGAAACAAAATGCTTAAAAAAGGTTTTTAAACATAATTATCTCCAGATAAGAAGGGTTTTCTTGGGATAACAGAACAATTTATCTCAAGAAAACAACCGTCTTTTCTCTTGTTTCTTCTTTGTTAGAGTTCAGGAAAAGTTCATTATTACCAGGAAGCAAATGGAACAACACATGCAACACAGGGTTTCATCGAGCAGATGTTTACCCATCATGTTTGAGTTCAGACTTTAACTACTAAACAGTTTCATAAAATTTTAGCTTCACCCTCTAATCTCAGAAACACTGCTGTCCACCTCTCTGCTACCTGACTGAGCCGTGCAGTTTGTCAGTCAGTGTGGAAACACTGATCTTCTATTCTGAATAATAACTGGTAAGTGAGAGATGAGCTCACTATGTTGATCATTGCTGCCAGGAAGTTGATGAGGATGGAGACGAAGATGATGACGTTTCGTGCTGCGTAGGTCTCGTTGATCCAGCAGCAGGCTTTCCTCAGCACCAGAGGCAGACACTTGTAATCCTCCGCCGTTGTAACTAGGACCAGGCAGGAATGCAGGATGATGAGGACTGAAAACTGGATCACCATGGTTACCATTCTGCAAGTACACAACAACAAATATGAATAAGAATACAGGACTGTATTTTCACCGTACAGCTAATAATAATTTAAACTTAAAACCTGGTTTAAATGTATTTTAATTTTAGATTATTCCACTTTTTATTTAACTAAACTGATGCAATAAAGACATGGAGAAACTTAAAGAAGCTTGTTTATGTCAAGACCAAGGTTCTGTTTTTATGTGTCTTCTATGAAAGGGTATGTAAGATGATCCCTTTTCTAACACACAGAAAATCTCACATTTCTACAGAAATATCTGTAAATTTCTGTGAAGAATTTGTAAACAAAACGCAACCAAAACTAGCCCTTGGCAGAATGGAAAAGCTGAGATGTCACATGAACAGAATATGCATGATCCATGAGTAATGTGCTTGCTTGGATGTGATTTTAATGTCAGTGGAGATGGTACATCATGAGAAATCAAACATGAAAAACTTTATTTAGGTGCTTCAGTGAGACAAGAACAGCTTCACTGCATCACTGTCCTGCAACCCCTGAATGACTTCTCATAAATATGATCATTTGTACTGAACTGTATTAAAGCTTCCTTCCATGGGTCAAACCCCCACCATTTATAATTTGGCATGTCCAGAGCATCAAAGGAGACTCATCTGACCATAAGACATTTTTTACATCTTAAATGTCCATTTATTTTATTTCTAACAGGATAAGAACCGGATGTGGGCATGTTGCTGTGTATGCAAAGTTCTTTGGTGCATACACATAACTTGTATGAAACCAAAGATGGATTGAAAAAAACTGCTGTTGTTTTATTGGGTAATGACAATAGGATACGTCTTTGTCTATTACAGTATTAAAAAGTAATTTTAGATAAGATTGATGACAGAAACTCCACTAGAAACATAATGTGGTCAGGAATGTAGGCGCCCCAGGTCGTCATTTCTGTTATAACTGTGGAAAGATCGCTCATTTATTGGTTTTGTTCGGGTAAGTAACAGGTTCCTTTCTCTTACCTGGCAGAGGGAAGAAGGCTTTGTATGGTTGTGATGAAGATGAGGACAATGAAGGCGCACACCAGGTTGGATTTGAAAACCTCATCCCTCATCTGCGAGTACTGCACAGTGAAAGAAGAAAAAAGATGAAGAGAAAGGAAGGAGGGAAAGGATGTGAGGGGAAGATGGAGAAACAAGTTTTCAGACAAACAAAGAAGACTGAACAAATCAAAATGCACCAAAACACACACAGATGCACTGCCACAGAAGCATGCAACGGTTCAACCACAAGCGTTAGAGAGAGACAGGAGCTGGTGGGTTAGCTGTGGGGTCCTGGGGAAGGTGCAAAGCTGACAAGCACAATGCTAGCTGTGAGCCTGTAGCTATTAGCCGCTAGCTGAGACACAAACGGAGAGCACGTCAAAATAAACCAGCTGCAAAACTAAACTAAAAATCCTGCCTCAAATTGTGCTTTTTATAAAAACTTTTCTTTTGAAAATTTATAATACCAATCTACATAAAAAAAACACACAAAGCAACCGCAGGACACATGTATGCTAACACTTTTATTCAGGTCCAGTTTTGCTTTAAATTACTTTTAAAAGACTTTCTGATATTTTGCCACTGTTCAGGTTGTGTTTCCGCTGTGCAATGACATTTGGCTTTTCATTTTTAACATTTTTAAGAAAAGTTTAACTTTTGCAGACTGAGGTGTTGTATTCAGAATGTGATGAATGTCGGCTACTCTCAAGTTAAAGTACATGTAAGATTAACATTTGAGAAAAAAAGTAAAATATATTGCAGTTTCTACATTTAATAAACAATCTTCAAGATGAATACTTTCAAATGTGTGATTTGTTTAAATACCTACTGATCGTTACTTATATTAATATTTACTTGACACTGTCATAATAAATGCTACCATGCAGTTAATCTAGAGTTATCAGATGAGGCCAGATATTATCTGTAAGCTATATAGTCAGATGTTCTAGAATTAAACAACATAGGAATTATGATTAAAAAAAAAAAAAAAAAAACATCTCCCATGGGTTACCTATAAAGATGGGCATCTATGTTTAATGAACTGTAATAGGGAAAGAAAAACTACATGCAGTCTCTTTCTGTGTGTTTGAGAGCACTGACCTGCAACTGAGTCTCAAATAAATGTGCAAAAATTCTTGTTATAGGAATTAAAAATAACATATTGAGAAAACACTGAAATTACACTGAGATGTTCTATAAACACATAATACAGTATAATTTCATACAAACATAAACATAAAGCAAAATAAAAACTTTTAGTTGACAATCATCTTCCCGCTTTACGGCATCTAAAGCGAGAACTTTCTGGGGTTTATGAATGTGGGCATTCGCATTTCCTGAGGAAAATGCTGCTCTAAAATTTGACTCTACAGTGAGTCATAAACCTAATTCTTCTCAGGTTTAAACATCCCATCCCAGTGACCCGCGCTGCCCCGACCTTGCTGTCTCTTTCTCAAAGGGTGCTGGGAAATTAGCAAGAGGATGCTTCACGTTTTGTCACAACTTCGGCAAAAAAGACCAAGAAAAAAAGAGATGAGGGAGGCCAACAGCAAATCACTGCACATTTACTGGAGAGGTTTAAAGGATAAACAAATAAAAATATAAATAAGATTATTGGAAAAGTTTTTAAGGTGGTTTTGGGATCCAAAGCAAAACACAAAGAGGGGAGGGCCAATGTGGGTAAACTGAGAGGTATCAGCTGAGCTTTTCGTATGGAACTTAAAATAGGGTAAAAAGGGACTGAAAGCTACAGAAGTCCACTGCATTCACCACAGAAAAAAAACATTTAGACAATTTTCTTTAAAATATGACTTCTCGCAACATCTCACAGTTATGACCTGACACCTCATAGTTATAAAGAAAAAGCCCATGGATGGCGCAAAGACATAATACTTTCCTGAACTACTTTGCTCGAATGTGTTGCTATGGAAACAACTTGTCCACATGCACTTGACAGTGTCAAAGACAGCAGCTTTAAATAAGCCCATGTAGCTGGCTCAGTAAGCCTTAAAGATGGTAAATAACCCCTCTCAGTTCATTTTCACATAAGTTTCTATAAGGTTGCTTTAAGTTTATTTATTTAGGGACGCCAGGAACACAATATATTGCTGACGTGCTCCAGTGTTTAATTTGGAATACTATGATCACTGATTATACACTAGTAATGCTGTCCAGTAGCCCTTTACTTTGAATAATGTTAGTTAGTTAGTAAGTTAGCTAGTTCAACACATAACTGTGAGATGTAGAGTCATTGAGTTGTTTTGGGGTAGAAAGGCTACAGCTGTGAGAAAAAAATCGATTTCCTTTCTTTAGTGAAAGCAGTGTTCTTCAGTAAAAAGAAAAAAAAGGAAAAAAGTTGAACAGGTCAACTTTTTCCATAAGACTGTAAAACTACCAGGACCTTGGCATGGACTTTTGGTCATGAGTAAACTGAAGGAGGTTTCTGCATTTCTGGCAAAACAAATCAGCATTGTTAAACATCAATGTCTGACTGTTTCTTTCTCAACAAAGCAAACATGAGTCATAGTTTAATTAGGATGGACAAGAATATTTGCAGTAATAAAGTGAATAATACGGTAGCTAGTAAAAGAGTTAGTTTAAGGTAAAGTTAGCGCAGACTCTAAAGTGTGCCACTGCTGTTTTAAAGTCTGCATTTTTTTAACTGAATCATACATTAAAAACTGAAGGGGGAAAAGGGGGGAAGAGTGCCTTAAACCAGGATCACCAAATCCCGACCTCTTGGGTCACTGTCCTGCAGGTTTTCAGTGTTTTCCAGCTCCAACACACCTGACAAATTAAATGAATCCAACAGCCTATGAAGTTCTGCACAATGATTCATTAATTTGACTGAGGTATGTTGCAGCAGGAACACAGTGAAAACCTGCAGGACAATTGCCCATGAGGTCTGGATTTGATGATCCATGCTCTAAAGGCAACATGACAAAAAACAA
>CM047982.1:31255153-31269683 GCA_026261665.1 Melanotaenia duboulayi
TATCCAGTTGCTGGCATGTGATGCAGTACTTAGACCGAAACTCAACCGTAACATGACGCAGCGTCCCGGTGGAAGAAGTTGTGAAGTGTAGTTTCTCAGCCTCGGGACGCTGCTAGGCAACGTCGGCTCAAGGAATGAACCTAGCAAATGTCACTGTGTCATCAGGACGAGTCAGAAACTCGGAGGGTTCTCACTTCACAAACAAAGTTGTGTGTCCATTTAGAGGCACCGTAGTAAAAATGGTGGCACAAATATGGCAGCTGCCATGTATGTGGACCCATAGCAAGTGGATCGTTCTTAGAGATTCAAATCCAGTTATTTTTCTAAAACAATTAGATAATAATAGAAATACTATTTTTAAAGATATATTACATTTCTTGTCACAAACCTTAGATTTTGTTACACACTGCACCTTTAAGACAAAAAACTCATACTGGAGCTTGCATCACATTTACTGAAGTGAAACACTTGAGGTCAGGGTGACTGGGATCATACATGATGAGAGTCATTTTCTCTGAACCACTGACGTTATGTGTCCAGTATGATTGATGAATCAAGTATCCAAACAGCAATGTTGGTTAAATCCCCCTTCAGAGCGAATGAAGCCTGTGGACCATCCATTAAAGTGATTATCGAAGAGATGCATGAAGATGTTAAGAAATTCAATATACTCTCACAGCTCCGGCCTGTTGAATGTCTCACCTCATTGCACTTAATTCAACACGTTAACACGTGAAATCCATCACACTCAGATAGATCATTAAAAATTCATTTTCAGGCTCTGTATGAATTGAGGTTCTCAACCCAGTCGAAATTAATGGATGATTTCTTTCTTCATTGTAAGCCGTCAAGTCTGTTCTGACTTTTGTTGGCAAAATCACATCCAAATATAAGCCTAATTACATCCACCTGGAGATAATAAATGACTGCAATTAAGACATTTATTATTTAGTGCCTCATAATTCATAAGTTGAGTAACTCTCACATATTGATATGGCGTCATGTTGTAAAATATGCAAGCTACAGACTAGATAATGATTATTTTAGTCCATCCAGTGGTACAGAATATTTTTAGATAATTTTCATCAATAAGCCTCATGATACCTAACAAAATATGCATTCCCTACCTATAGAGGGAATTAAATCAGTTAAAGTAAAGGTTCCTGCACCTAAAGTTGTTTAAAAACCATCTGCTGCAGATATATACCAGTAAAAGGAAGCAGTCATGGTCAGTAGATGTTATTTTGACGATGAACAAGCAGTTAAACAACGTTTAATTTATTTATAAATTAACTTATAATGAAAGAGGAAAACAGCTTAGAGTAAATGAGATGTAAACTAATTAAAAGCTTGAATAAAAGAAAAATTTAATGAAAAAAAACAATCAGTCTGCCTATTAAATAGCACCCCGACAGAGTAGTAAATGCATGTGAGTTAAGTGGCTTTGGGAGAAAGAGAGATGAACTGAAATTGAACTTGAACTCAACAAAACCTTGCATGCATATAAATGAAGACGCGTGGCCTGGGTGTCAAATGATTAGCATGTCTCTAACAGACTTAGAAAACACCCAGGTTTCATTATAATGGCAACAACTAGACACCATTTTGTGCAATCAGATCGGCATCAGCTACGTTAAATTAAAGTTCTGCAAGGTCAAGCTGCAGCAATGACATGCAAACAGTTTACTTCTAAACAACCTCAGCTCAAATCTGAAGAGTTGCATACAGACATACTGTGATATTTGAAAAGCAATTTACAACTTCAGTCAACCCTGGTTGCTCTGAAGTCTACATTTGGGTCCATGTTTGGGCAGGTTTTACTGTCTGTGCTGTACGTGTGGCTGTAAATGTTTGAAAACATAAAACTTTTCAGGTGAAATTATCAAAATGGTTTGAATAATTAATCGATGATGTCATGACCATATGTGTAGAAAAGGCCCAGCATCAATATGATAGATTTTCTCTTTTTTTTACATTTGTAAGTGCTGGATCGTATACATCCTCATTTCATATGGGTAAGATCTGTTTATTCCCCACTTCCTCAACATAAATGTGATTATGGAACTTTTTTAGGGGAGTTTCTGTGCTGAAACAACTCTTTTAAGCTAGAATGGCATGACGAAATTATTCTGGAAAAACATAATCAGTGAATTTGAATCATCAAAACAGATAGTCAACATTTCTCAAGACAATAAAGTAAACACTAAATAATAGATGATTTTCATAAATATAATAAAGAAAAAAACAGGTGAAATTGCATGAGAAAAAATTGAAACACATTTTACAAAATCAAACATTTTAGAAAATGAATTGAAAAAAACAAAACAAACAAAAAAACATGAAAACCAACCAGAACGAGAAGAAAAAATAACTAAATTAAATGCAACACTACTAAAAAGTATATGTAAAAAAAAAAAAGACTTTAGCAAAGTGATTAGATATCAACTGAAACAGTTTTTAATGACTTTTATTTTTTCTGTCGTTGAACTTTGATTTTGTTACACTCCTGTTCCCCTTTAAGACGTGGTTTGCTAATGGCTTTGGAAAGTCTCTCTGAGACTGAAAACTTAATGCTAACAGCAAGAAGTTGAAGCTATGGCGAGCTTCGTTATTTTCTTCTTCTAAGACATTAAAACATCACCTCAATGCTGCTGTTGCCGTGCTCTTCACCTTTACATAAGCAGCACAGAGAAATTCCCAATGCCACGTTCATTAAAAGGAAAAGTAGGTAGAAAAATCGCTGACATGAAACAGAATGAAATAACCACTACAATTCTTTGAACATCACATAATGACAATTCCTCATTGCTATCTGATGCTTTTTAGCTTCTCCTCACTTCAGAGAAGAGACTGGATTCAGACATGAAAGCATTTCAGTGAGCCAACATCAAACTTTCATCAAGCTAAGTACTCAAACCTATGATGACAATTCTCTGTACACTATACTCCCCCCGTTAATTCAGCATGACACTTCTATCTGAAAAAATCTGGAATTTCAACTATAAGACAAAATGAGAGTTAGTCTCTGCACTGCAGAGCGCTTCTTTAAGAAAGAGCACAGTTATCTAAGACAAACTCTATATCATAAAGGTTGATCTGGCATTTCAGTGACCACGTTATAACATTAATAAGATATCTGCTTTCTGCATTCGACTCATGGTACAAGGACTCAGAGGGAACAGTGCGATGTGGCGCACTCTCATGATTGTTTTTGGCATGCAAGTCCCCGAGGACGCACACAACCTAAAGGCCACATGCCTCCATCTGGCATTTCCCTTCTTTATACTGGCTAGTGTGATGTTTCCCCGAGCAATTGTTTGGATGTATGGGGGCAGTGGTATGGCAGTTACATGTAAGATGCGTATTATTAACTGAACACATTCCCCTGTTAGAAAATGCCAGCATATGATGGCAGTAAAAGGGTCTGCAGAGATCTGCTAGATTTGACAGCATGAACGCAAACAGCAACGTCTGGTCATGTGACAGATTAACTGATTCTGTAGAGCCAGAAAGTCTTTTTCTTTGTCTTTTTTGTCCTCTTTAAAGGATTTCATGCAGGCAGTTATATAAACCATAAACTTCAAGCTGCAAGGCAAATGAAGGCTCTGAACCTACTATGTTGTATAAAGTAAAATATTATGATATTTACTGGACAGATTGTCATGACACTTGTGAATTAAAGAATATTTCTTGACAAATTATTAGATCCCAGCTACCTACATGGCACCAATTGTTCCCATATTTCACAAATGTCCAATTAAGATTATTACAAAAAGGCCGTTCAAAACCTGCATGGTGTAAAAAATGTTTAGTGTGCAGTACAGGTTGAATTAGGCTACAATCAAGCTGTCACATACCCTGTCAGCTCTCTTTTTAAATGGGAGCCTCTTAAGCAGAACTAAAATTAAATGCGAAAATTAACCTGTTTCCTTTTGGCCTGAATTTTGAAATTTAGAGCCACTAAGTGACTGGGTCTTCTAAGGAGGTGCGCAACCTCCTTCGAGGTGAAAGCACCACGACAGTGCTGTGCATCATGGGAGCCGGCAGGTACACAGTGAAGCATGAAAGAGATAAAGACAGGGCCATTCAGTTGAAGCAGAGATCCTGGGCAATTATTTCATGGCTGGAGCTCATCATATTGAACTCAGGAGTCCTTCTGTCGAGAATCTTCTGGGTGTGATGAATGCAATCAGGCCTGTGCGGATGATGATGGACAGGCAATGAAGTCATTCATTTAGTGTATTTCACAAGGCAAGTCACATCAGTTCTTCCAAAAATAGAAGACTGTCCCTACTGTGGTATGTGGAGGAGGCACGGTTACGTTCTGGTCCCTACTGTGGTATGTGGAAGATGCTTGGTTACGTTCTGGTTTCTACTGCGGTAGGTGGAGGAGACTCGGTTATGTTACGGTTTCTACTGCGGTACGTGGAGGAGACTCGGTGTTGTTGGTCTGAATTGTAGTGGAGGAAAAATGGTAAAATGTCTAAATTTTATACACTTTTACTAACTACAGATGCCAAAATTTAAATATACACATATAAATATTTTTTATTTTATTTTTGCCAATAGAATTACCGAATCTTACCATGGTTTTCCCATTTAAAATTCACACTCAACCATGACTGCCACTTATTCTCAGCTTCTGTCTGACTGACCTACACTCTAATACACACCCTGAAATTCTACTTTGTCCTTAACTCTGTGATGCTGAAAACTGAATGAGACCAACAGGACGGGAGGACAGTGGCCCTGAGGACAGAAAACCACCATAAAGCCAGAACTGCAGCTCCAAGCGAAAACATAAGACACTTCAGAAGTCCTTGGAGAAGCCTTTGATAAGCAAGAGTCTTCATTTGACGGGACTGTCCTGACAGGCTTTCATCGTGAGTTCCCTGCTAACTCATGACGAACAAAACACTGTCGAAGTTGGTGCCCACATATACAGGATTAAATCCAAACAGATTCTAATCTAATTATTTTTAAATCAGTCAAATTCATTCAACTAATGTTATAAATAATTAAGTTAATGCTAATCTTGGAATACATTGGAATAAACCAGGCCCCATTTGCCCCATCTACAGCTCGTGCAAAATGCAGCTGCCCGTCTCCTCATCAATAGTCTTGTACTCTGTACACTGGCTTCCAGTTCAACTCAGAATTCAGTTCAAAAGACTACTATTTGCTTTCTGTTCCATCTACAGCCTTACACCTCTTTATCTATGTGATATGCTGACCCCTCGCCAACCAAGTAGAACCACACCTGCTGGTGATCCCGAGCTCCAGGTGCAAACAGAGGGTTGATCGTGCCTTTACAGTAGCCTGCCTTATTTCAGGCCAGACTGAAAACCTATATTTTCATACCAGTCTTTGACACATGATAGTGGTATCACTTGAGAAACTTGTGATATTTGTCATTTATAAGTGTATTATGTTTTTATTCTTGTTTTCATCTCTGTTCAGCACTTTGATCAACTAGTGTTGTTGTAAAGTGCTTTATGAATAAAATTTGATTGATTATTAATCTGTATTTGCACAAATGTTCATATATTTAATGGATTTATTATTGGGTATGTGTTAGACAAGCTAAATCAAATGTGATATATCACTCTGAGTCCTGAAACCACTCCTGGGAAGATTGACAGCTGCCTTGAATATTTTCCACTTGAGTAAGATATCTGATGAATCCCAAATCATTTTGAAATTTCTTTATAACCATTCCTGGATTGATGGGCAGAAACAGTTGCCTATCTATGATCATTGCTGATGTCTTTCCTCCTTCACATGTTAACATACCTGGATTCTGCAGAGGAGCAAACTTTCTGCTTTTATAAAGGCCTTTGCTCTGATAATGATCAATCAATGCATTTGTTCAACAGCAACTGGCTGCTACTTAATTCCTATGGAAGCAGTGGACTGTTTCACACTGTTTTGGCTTAATACTGTTAAGCTGAAGAGATCGCCATCTGTTGCAAGTAGAGGAAGTTCTTTTTGCCTTCCAATCTCAACGATCCAAACTTTGAGATAAACTGTGTCATACAAAATGGGAAGTCGACTGCTCTTGCCTCCCTCAGTTTTCTTGATGATGTATTGCTGTTAACCAGCAGGTTGAAGCAAGTCATTGGTCAGGGTCTGGTGAAAGAACATTGAGTGCTGGCCAGACAGCATGCATGACACAACAGCTCGTCCTATCAAGGCAATCTGGGAATACAAATGTAGCCCAAAAGTGCAGCTGTGTACCCCTTCACTTTATTAAATTTTTTATGGTGATGAAGCTTATATTGTAGAAGACAGATGAAACCTCTATGTATAAACCTGTGAATGATTTGCAACATATTTGTCTTGAATTAGGCTCAGGAGAAGGCATGTACACAGCTTGTCTTGGGTTGAATGATTTTGTTGTCCAATGTTCCTGACTTATCAGGCACCTGTGAGTCAAAAATTGTCATGGAGTCAATTTTACAAAATGATTGATCACTAAGCATAAATGATTAAAGAAAGGTACAAGAAACAACAGGACGTCCACCAGAGGAACACAGATGATGATGATAAAACCAGCAGCGAGTTTACAGTCAAACAACACTTGCTAACAAACAAATGCAATGCAAATGTTTCTCATAAATAAATGATTAATGAATTACAATTAGCAAAAAAGCCTGAATACATGAAGGCCAAGTGGAAAGTCAGTTACAGCATGGTATAAAGTAAATTACCTTGCTAATCAGCTTTACATTAGGTTGAACATAGTTGGTTTAATACTTGAAAGGATCAGACTAGAATAAATCAAGCATTCCTACAGTCCATATCTCCTACCTGAACATCAACATGCACACAAAAATGAATGCTTGATTGGCATTGGGCACATTTAGTGGCCTTTACAGAGGTAACATCCATGCCCTGAGCCCTGCTATGAGTTTTCTTTTAGTCCTGGCAAAAGTTGATCCAAACTCTCTGAAATGTGTATATCAAGAACAAAAGTCCACAGCCCGTCCTCTCTCCACAGTCATACCCCAAGTTTTGATACTGGAACCAGCATGCCACCCAACAGGTTATGGTTATATCTCAATTAACTATGCACTATTTGCAGAACTCCTGGTTTGCACAGCAAAACTACCTTTAAATAGTCTGCCAACTCGGAGCATTAGGTTTTCCATAAAAAAGAGACATGTCCATCCACTACTCAATTAATTCCACTGGCCATTTCAAATTCCTAGTCACATGTTACATGTTACATTCAGAGTGACATGTGGGTCTGCAGTCACCCATCTAAATGCAAGAAGTCAGCTTTATGTTCCCTTGTGATGTCTGCATTCCTGTTGTGTCTGGACACAGACACAGTGTCTGGAAATGTCATTCCTACCTACCTTNGTTCCCTTGTGATGTCTGCATTCCTGTTGGAAACAATGTCTGGAAATGTCATTCCTACCTACCTACAAGGAATCTTTCCAGACTGTTCTCTTCTGTTGATGCATTATGGTTGAATACGTTACAAAATGCTATCAGGATAAACTTGTACTTCTGTATTTAACCCTAAATGTAATGGATGTGTGATGTAAATGTGAACCAGTTTTTCAGCATCACTGACATGATGGTTGTGATTATCAAAATATTTCACTGATGAAAAACTAAGCTTAATGCTTAGCTTTATCTGAATTCAACACACATAAAACTACGGGAAATCCAGATCTTGATGCCCTTATCAAGCTGAAGCTTCAGTAACAGATTATTTTCCTCAGGATTCATAAACAAATAGAGCTGGGTGTCATCAGCATAATGTTAGAAATGGATGTCATATTTTCTGATGTAATTGCTAATGATATGGATGATGATTNGGGTGTCATCAGCATAATGTTAGAAATGGGTGTCATATTTTCTGATGTACTAATGATATGGATGATGATAATGGATGCATGTATCAAGAGAATGGAATAAGATCCAATCCAGAACCCTGTGGAACACCATTAATGGTTAATGTGTCCTTGGAAGTTGGTCTCCCTCTATACTTTCAGCAGACAGAAATAAACTTTTCCCCAGTTGCTGCTGCAGTAAAGATACAAATGATTTCCAGCTATACCTTCTCAAAATCTAAATCCGGTGCTTTTCTTTGCCTTATAGTAAGAAAGTACACTAATTTAAATAAAAATCCATCTCAAGGTGATAGCATTTTCACAAATGTCTGATAGCTTAAAAACAGAAGAACTAATAGAATATTTGAGCAAATAAGCAGGAGATTAACTGACTAATGACTAACAAAAGTTACCTGCAGTTTTATGAAGTTAAATATCCAAAAAAACAAACCAACTTCTGTGTACAACACTAATTTAGGACTGTGTGCATGTTAATTAATCAGTTATCAGTTTGAGGGGGCCAGATCCTGGGAGCTCAATTTGACCTAAACATGGATTTTCTTTTCCACCTCTATACAAACTATATGATTTTTATACCTTAGATTAATTCTGAATGGACTCTGCCAGAGATCACATGATAAAAATATAATGTGGAATATTTTTTATAGTTTTGGTCTTTCACAATTTAGGATAAATTAGCTTTTAAAAAGAGAAACATCTGACAGAATCCGATCCATTGAAAGGAATATTATAGAAAGTCTGTACAATTCACTTCTGATGTTTTATTAATGTTGGCATTTTACACCTTGCTCAGGGACAACAGTTGCGTCTTGTTATAAGGTAGAGTAAAGGTTGACTGGTGGTTTTAAGGATGTTGTGTTCTCTCCATTCTTCATCAACTCTGCTATTCAGGAAAAAAAAAAGGGAAAATGAATTACTTTCTCTAAACTTTACTATCTCAGAGGAAAAACCCTATAAATGTCGACATAATGCCTCCAGAGGCTGTTTTGTTGTCACAGGCACATAAAGATAAATGAAGACAAAATGAGGAGAATGTTTTAAAGGGGCCACACAATCAGAAGCTCGTCATCCTCACAAGCAGGCAGGCTGACACATACAGTGGTTTGTTACCATGGTAACACATTCTCTACGCAGAAAGCCGTCCACAGATTAACAAAAAGAAAAAAAAGGACAAAACAGTCAACAAACAGGCGAGACAACTGAGAAGATTCATGCACTGTAAAAAAAAGAAAACAAATTTAAAAAGAAAAACGCCCATCTTGTCAAACAACATCATCCTGCAGTGAAGTTTAATTGTTACAGATTTTCCGGCTTGTTTCCAGTTAGCTGACCAGCTTCACAAACACCCACGGATGGTTTACACTTCAATTTAAAGGTTAACTGCAGAACATGTTGCCAGTTAAGACAGACGTTTCACAGCTTGATAAAAATGGAAAAAATCACTTGCAATTCGTAAAGCAGCGGGACTTACGTTCTGGCTTCCCACAATGTTGTCGAAGGGGAGCTCAGGGCTCCAGGAGGCCTCGTTAAAAGTGGCACTGCTGGCTCGGCGGTCGGCTGAGCTGGCTGCCTCCTTCATGATGTCTTCCGGCAGGGTGAGCATACTTTCCTCGGGCTGCTTGATCAGGTAGGTTTCGATATTGTGGCGCCGCAGGAAGTCGTTGCGGTCCTTCCCGTGGCCTTCCTCCACCTCATAGTCACCGTTCAAACAGTCCAAAGCCGCTTTAGAGATGTGGATCCTCCTGAAAACAGAAAAATTGGAATGCAACAAAGATTAATTCTGAAATTTGTTTATCCATCTGAACCTTTTTTTAACAGACACAACTGTGAGAGGAAATATAGAAATAAATTGAATTCAATTAAAGAACTAATTGTTTCAGAATAGTTTTCCAAGATCCTTCATTCATCTTGGTAACATGAGGGTTCCTCTTGTAGAGCTGCCTAAGAGCTTCGGGTTCTGTAGTTGGCTTTTATACTAGATTTCCCCAAGAAGCTAAAACATTTAGCTTCTTCCATCTTTTTTTCCAAATTTAGTGAGGCTTCATGGCCTTTAATACAGCACTTAAACACCTGCAGTTAATAATTCTCTACTCTCATCTGACCAGGTGGCACTTTATCCTATCTGTTATTTGGGAGGAGATTTTACGTCATGCTTCAGTATGAGTTAAATCTATCTTTAAATTTCACAAAAACTACTGTCAGAAGCAGAGTTTGCAGGTTTCTTTTCATAGCAATGAGTGTTGCAGGTGATTTCAGCCACAGATAAGCAGACAAGCCCTGAAGTGTGCAGGTGTGAATGAAATCATGCACAGTGACAGGTCAATGACTGATTGTTGCCAGACTCAAAGGTCAGATCCACTAGAGTGTGCTGGATGAGATTAAATCCTAAAGAAGAAAAAAAAAAAAAAGAAAGCGGGAACGAGTGAGAAAAAAATATGGTGTGATTGTTTGTGGCTAAGAAATACTGCTGAGAAACCGCTGCTACATCCGGTCATGTTATGTAACTGATTTTATTAAAGAGCACAGGTCAGGGTTACAGTGTGGCTCTAAAACAGATGCTAGCAGAAAATTCAAAACAAGCACTGAGGAAACTAATCCCACTCTGGCTTTCAAGGCAAAAAGCAAAAACCAGATTTAACAATTTGAAATATTTGTCAGCACCAATGAAAGCAAATGTATTCACATCCAGATTCTCCCTGTAAAAACACAATTGTCTGCTTGTGTCAACAAAGTCCCAGAACCAATGGCATGATTAATTTTATTTCTCTGCAGTAATGCATAAGGATGGAAATATTTGACTTCCTTACCCAGGGATGCCTCCAGATTCCAGCTTGTTGGCGATGTCCACGTCCCAGGACCAGACGTCAAACTGCCACTTCCTGAGTCCCAGCACGCCACACAGTACCGAACCCGAGTGGATCCCAATTCGCATGTCAATGTCATGTTTTGTCCGTGATCGCACATATCTGAAAGAAATAGAGAAGAAACAAAAACAACTAAGTTAACTGTGCTTCCTGCAAGCTGATTTAGATTATATACTAAACAGAAGAACAAAAAAAATAATTGAAGAAATGGTTTGTTTTGGATTGTGTAAACTTCTGAATGCGCTTGTTGTGTTTTCATTAGGCTACCCTAAAATCCAATTCAGAAAATTAATTTACTGCAAGCAGGTACTCTATGTTGTATGTTAGAATGTATCCACAAACTGGTAGAGCAAAATATAAATAAATGTCATATAATGTGTATTTATTTGTGGATCTCATTGGACACAAAAAGCTGGTTTGACACATGACTTTTTTATTATTTCTAATTATTTCTAATATTGGAGATCATTTCAAAGAGTGAAAACGAGATATGATATAGTTTCATGACACAGAGTGAAATATTTCAAGCCTTTATTTTTTTAAATTGTGATGATTTTGACTTACAGATCATGAAAACCCAAAATTCAGTTTTTCAGAAAATTATAATATTATATAAAATCAATAATAAAGGATTTTTTAAAAATGAAATGTTAGGCTTCTGACTGATTTGCCTGCCAACACCCCGTTCCATCCTTCCCTCACTCGTGAACAAGACCCCAAGGTACTTGAACTCCTCCACTTGGGGTAGGACCCCATTTCTGACCTGGACACTCCACCCTTTTCTAGCTGAGGACCACGGTCTTGGATTTGGAGGTGCTGATTCTCATCCCAGGTACTTCACACTCCATTGAGAGCTGAAAATCATGACCTGATGAAGCCAACAGAACCACATCATCAGCAAAAAAAAAAAAAAAAAAATTCTGTCCATAAAGGTTCTGAACAGAATTTGTGACAAAGGGCAGCCTTGGGGGAGTCCAACCCTCACTGGAAATTAATCTGATTTCCTGCCCACACTGCAGACCAAGCTCTGGCACTGGCTGTACAGGTACAGGTTAGACATGTGCCAGGTCTAATTTTCCGAGACACTGAATCTTGAGTTTTTATAATTTGTAAGCCATAAACAACAAAATTCCAAGAAATAAAAGCTTGAAATATTTTACTCTGTGTCAGGAGTTCAAGTACCTTGGGGTCTTGTGTGAATCTATATAATATATGGTGTTCACTTTTCAAGTGAGTAACTAAAAATATTGACCTTTTTCATGATATTCAAATTTTTTTTAGATGTACCTGGATTGGATATCCATATCCATGAAGCCTGATGAAACCAATCAGTTTGTTTGATTACAAAAATGTCTTAAAAACATAAAGACATGGGCAACTCTGAACTGTGTGAAATCACTCTAGATGGGATTATGTAAATGGTCTGTATTTATATAGCGCTTTTACCCAAAGCGCTTTACAATATACATCACATTCCCCCATTCGCCGTCAAAGACATGATCTGACGTGTTTGCAGCCCGGCATCAGAGTTTCTGTTGACACAGTTACCAACTACTGTTTAGTCAGCAAAATAATTTACAACAATAAGGCTATTTTTATAGGTGTCCTTTATTACTTTTTCATGGACACGCTATGGCCAATCAGAATTGCGTATTCACCCAGACCATGGTATAACTACTTTTAAGAGCAAACTAAATGGTAARTGGTCCGTATTTATATAGMGCTTTACTGTACCTGGAATGGTACCCAAAGCACTTTATATCATACATCACATTCCCCCATTCACACACACATTCACTGATTCACTGATGGCGGAAGTTGCCGTACAGGGGGCTCAACGACGGAGCAATCTGGGGTTCGGTGTCTTGCTCAGGGACACCTCGACATGAGCTTGACAGCCCAAGGACCAAAACGGGCTACAAGACAAGTGTTTGAAGTGTATCCAGAGTGGCATGTTTTCAGATTTAATTACATTTTGTGGATCATAAAATGGATTATTTCTTTCAGCTGTTGTCAGTGTTGGGAAAAAAAAAAATGACTGCACAAATTTGTCATTTTATGATTTCATGTCAGTGTTGTAAAGAGAAGTATGCATTACAAGATGTTATCCAATAAAGCAAATTGATGCTGTTCTTTTCTTAGATTTGGTGTGTAAATATCCTGCCAGTGCTCGTTTCTGTTAACTGTTAATGTCAAACATATAATTACTTTCAATGAATGTCTGATATCATCTGCAGCTGTCTCCTTCTATGAGTCCACCAAAAGGCTGGTTTCATTCTAAGTAGATAAGTGGGCAATAGAAACAGCCTTAGTTAAATCACATAATTTGGGAAGCTGGGGATCCCATCAGCCACCTTTCAATGTAAGGACATCCTCGCTATAGCTCATCTTTTAAATCCATGTTAGAACGTAGACTCTTTTCCCCTGTTGTTCCCCGGTAGTGGAACGATCTACGAAACTTCATCTGAACCGCAGAGTCCTTATGTAAGGTAAGGGATAATGCCTAAGGAGGTGTCCATTATCATCAATTAATGGACGATGACGAGGCGTGAATCGGCCGACGTTAAAAAATAAATTTTTCAGAAAAAGCGGCTGAGTGGACTATTTAATATCTCTAGTTGTGACGCATTGCCAAGGTAACCAGCTCTGACACAGAACCTGCAGCTCGGTTGGCTGCAGTTACGTTATGTGACACAAAGAGTCATTTCAGAGGGCGGGTGAAGCTCTTACAGCGTGTGTGTCCAGAGGATGATGCAACATTTTGTTTCAAACAGTCAAAGTCCACAGATAGTTTCCTACATAAGGAATATTATTGCAAAAAATATCATCCAAGATTCACTCTGATCATTAAATGTGTATCAAGCAAGTAAATCTATCCTTAATCGTTTTTATAATATTATTTACCATTCACTGTATCAAGCAAGTAAGGTATTCAAGACTGAAAGACAAGCAACTTACAGCAATAAGGCTATTTTTATAGGTGTCCTTTATTACTTTTTCATGGACACCCTACAGCCAATCAGAATTATGTATTCACCCAGACCATGGTATAACTACTTTTAAGAGCAAACTAAATGGTAAATGGTCCGTATTTATATAGAGCTTTAACCCTAGGATTAACAAGACGACCGCTCTACCTTGCCGAGCCATGCTGCCCCAAGGAGCATTTCCGCACTTAGCTTAACTCTTCTGCTCGTCGGAATGAGTTAAGCTTTGTCCAGCTCTTTGGTTCAACTCAGCACTGAATAAGCTGCGTGCACTTACGCCCGAGATGATCTTGTGTGATGAAATCGTGATCTTGTATTTACACAAAGGTCTAAAAAAAAAAAAAAAAAAGCACTATAGCACTACGTGACAGCACCTAGGTCCAACTGAACTCACAGTAGTCTGACAACTTCTTAATTATGATGTCTCATGCTGTTTGAACTCTTGCTTGTGTTGTTCTTACTCTTAGATGTAAGTCGCTTTGGATAAAAGCGCCTGCCTTTCTTATGCCCTTATACATGACATCTGCTCTGTACCTTTTAACTTATCTACTGATGTTTGCTTTTAATAATTTTAAAATAGTAATCATATATGATTTTATATATTTCGTTATTATTTTGCACACCCCTTTACTTATGTTTCAGCATGATTTTATCTATTTTTCTCCTTATATCTTTTATATAAAATGCACTTTGAATAGCTTTTATGTATGAAATGTGATATTTAAATAAACTTGCCTTGCACTGCAATGCAATGTTAAATTATTCAATAATGCATGTTTATCTGTTTATTAAATCTATGCTACAGTTAAGAAAC
>CM047982.1:31288199-31320958 GCA_026261665.1 Melanotaenia duboulayi
ACTCGGGCAGCAGAGTTCTGAATAAGCTGATGTTTTAGGTAGAACCTGTAAAAACACTGTTACAATACAAAGTCGACTAAAGATGGAAGCATGGACTAAGTTTTCCAGGTCCTGCTGAGACATCAGATCTTTTAGCCTTGATATGTTCTTAAGGTGATACAAGTAGTAGGCTGACTTTGTGATTCCCTTAATGTGTTTAGCCATGCCTCCATCCCACCTCTGATACACCTGCTTCACCCAGTCAGATCTGGATGTCTCATCTCATTCTCTGTCACCCAGTCTATCCCCGTCCTCATCAATTCAGCTTCCTTCTACTTTCTTTCCCTTCCACCATTCTCCTTCTTTCATCATCATTCCCTGCCTCATATACCCTTCCCTCTGTCACCTTCCTTCAGTCATCCTTCCCTTCCTCATCCATTTATCCATTGAGTCTGTCCATTCATCCCTCCTTCCCTCTATCATCCCTTCCTCATTCACTGATTCTACCCCTCCTCTTCCTCATTCATCCTTTCATCCTCCCTCCACTCTCAGTAATCCAGCATTCCCTCCCTCATCCATTCAACTGTCCCTCCCTCTCACACATTATTCCTGGTCTCCAACATCCTTCAATCCTCTTTCCCTCTCCAAAATCATCCATCCTCACTCTACTGTCTCTCATCCATCTATCTTCCTCCTCCCTCATCCATTCATCCTTATCCACCACCTCACCCATCTCCTCCCTTCCTTCTAGGTTCCTCTCACCCATACACCCTCCCTCCCCTCCATCCATCCACCCTCAATCATCTTCTTCACCTTTTTCCCTTTATCTAATTATCCCCTTCATCTCATNAAAGTGCTTTCAGATGTCTCCATCAGCTCCTCCATAAGCAAGTAAACTCACATTGTTGAGACGTCTCCTTGTTAGTGACAGAGAGGCTAAAAGCGAATGATGGAAGCATCAGGAAAAGGAGGAGGAGGAGGAGGAAGAGGACGAGGACACTGACCTGTCTCTGGTTCTCTGTCTCAAGTCGCAGTCGAGCTTCGATGCAGCGCCGCGTCTCGAGGAAGGCCTGCCGCTGAGCCCGGTCAGACAGGTAACTGATGAATATCCCAGCAGTGTTCATGCACATGAACAGCACAGCCTGAGCCACTACCTGAAACACACACCAACACACACACATAAATTATTCTGCAGACAATCAGGCTTTTCTGGACTTTCATTATTTCACTTCTCATCTGTCGTTCCCGCTTTAAACTCCGACTGTAAACCAGGATCACGTTGTTCCTGAGCAGCATGTCGGCTGTCAATGCACCAACTTTTCCACACCAAGCTTTTTATTTAATTATTATTATTTAATTTTTTGTGTTTCCATTAAGAGTGCAAAAATATAAACAAACAAATACACTTGTCACTCCTGATAAAAAAATTAAACTGTAAGAGAACTGAGACATTCTGCAAACATAAGATCCAGTCCAAGTATGTCTTATTTCATGTGTATGTTAAGGAACAGCCTAAAACATGAGGCACAGTTCAGGTTCGGGCTCATATTTATACATTTTCATGTTGATTTTAGGCGACTTTGTAATTTTATGAAAGAAATGAAAAAACAAAACCTAAAAACATGATTTCTTATGTGCATAAAAAATGGGAGAAATTTCTGCAGAACAAATAAATATGAATAACTATAATAAAACTTGAACTTGTCCTGATCCGGTTCATTAGTCTGTTGACCAGCTTAAATTTAGTCCAATAATAGTTTTCAGTCCACAACTTTTTTTTTCCTAACATAACGAGAAAACAACCACCCAACTAGCTATGTATCTAACCCTTGTTAATTTATAATGATGAATCAATGGGAATATTACATTGACACTTTTGTCCATTAATTATAAAAACTAGATTAATATTCAGCAGAGACAAGATCCAATCGGATCTCCTTTAGTTGTGTGGAGAGGTGGGGCAAGCTGACATCCAGACTTACGGCTCGTTTAGGTTGAAGACACTTTATATTAAAGTTTACTATCTACTGTAGATTTGGACAAAAGCTAAATGAATAGTAGCTGCTGGATTGAACCCTGCTGTGGGCCCATGCTGCACATTTCTTACTTTCCTGTCATGCAACTTGAAGCTGAAAGCTGATTTTTATACTGCAGCTGGATATAATAAAAGATCTAAAGTAAAACTCCCCAAGTTGAGGAGATAGATGCAGAGACCATCATGAAAGAACACTGTGTCACCCATTTATTCAATCTGAGTCTTTACAGCTTAAAGAATGAAAGCATCTCTGGCTCGGTGATGTGGAGGATGAAAGGACTGTGTGCTTACTGAAGTTCAGATGGGGTTATCAGATGAGTCAGACAGCCAGAAACTTTATATCTGTGGTGATATAAGAGATGCACACTCTGCCTATAATGTCCTCTGTCTGAGGTGTTTGCAGATTTGCTTCATAAATCCAAAGATATATATTTTTATTCTAAATCCATCTTTTATTAAACCTGTGGCGTTTCTAATGCACTGAGTCATTTTATACTTATTACATATTCTGGGTGCAAGTAAACCAGTACTAACTGTAACTGACAAAAGCATTTAGCAAAACATACCGATCTAAGGTAGACTTTAAATTCAGTTAAATCTCAGAGAAGTCCTGCAATCTGTCATGTTTTACTTTACAACCTTTCCCTTATTTTTAATATCAATTATTTGATAGCTAGAAATGTGTTTCTCTTCACAGTGTAGAAGAAGGAACTGAGAGTTGTTTGGGGCAAAAATGTGGAGGAGACACAGCTTCAAGCTGCATGGTGGGATTCCCATGATGAATCAATACCGTGCACAGTGGATGGAAAAATAACAATGTACTGAAGCTGCTCCTGAGAGAAAAAATGCATGTATCTTTGAAACGTGAGAAGTTGGACATTTTTTTCCACTGACTGCTCAAGCAAAGAAAAAGAAAGAACCTTAACCCAAGCAGAGCTAGCATACACACCTGTGGTCGTACTGTCCTCTCAGTAAAAGAGTGTCAAATTGAGATTAACAATTAATGCAAGAGGTGAGCGTGACGTCACTGACGAGCTTTGAGCCGCCATGACAGGTCAATGAGCCAAGACGAGAACATCTGAAACCAGATCAGACGAGAGCACAGAGCCAAAAGAATAACCAGGTCACTGATCATCCACGAATGATTGAACACAGCTCCTCCTTTGCACACACCAACACATTACACCACCCACTGTCCTGCCTGCAGGACACTGTTGGTCCAGTGAAGATGAATCTGAACCTGCAATACGTCTCCTCAGACACTGAGGCTGCATCCAAAGTAAGTCTAGACATAAAGACCAAAACATAAATCTGTCTGACTTTCATAGATCCTGCAGAACTTACCGTCCAGTTTCATCACATGGCCCAGACCAGCAAAAGACAAAAAAAGGTCCAGAGCTTCTCGTTTGAAATGTGACACCAAATATCTGGATACGGCCACTCATTGTGGATTAACATTAAACCAGATAGTAACAAGCTGAACTAGAAAAAACAGTTTCATCTCTGGAGATTCGGACTGCTGCAGCAATCCAGCCTAATAAATACAACCTCCACCAAGCCTCTTTCCCCAGATGTAACAAAGATGTTGATGATCTTGAAAAAATTATCATGGTCTTTTTCTCTCATCCTCCAGCTATCTGCTGTGTACGTTTTACCTTATTTTGTAAACAAACTACAGCATAAATGTTAGTTTTCGCCTTCGTGAAGGAACAGGACTCTTGGAGACCAACAGGAGGTACTTCTAACCAAAAGATATTCCGTGAAATAAAAAATACTTTATTAATCCCAGAGGGAAATTGTAATGTTGCAGTAGGTTTTCCTTTTTCTAACAATGTTCTCAACAGATCAGAAATTTTGCCACAACTTTATAACAGCAGCAGAATTTAATAAAATCAGCANCTTTATTTATCCCAGAGGGAAATTGTAATGTTTCAGTAAGTTTTCCTTTTTTCTGTTTGTTTGTTTTTTTTCTAATAATGTTCTCAACAGATCAGAAATTTTGTCACAACTTTATAATAGCAGCAGAATTTAATAAAATCAGCTAAATCTAAAGGCAGTATGAAAACAGACGTGCACAGTGTCAGTAAATGATAATAATATGCAGTATTATTATAATACATATTACAAGAAAATGAAAATTTTAAAAATCTGGCTTGAGTCTGAGTAAACGTTCAGAATCATGGGCAACACCTGGGTGACTCAGAAAGAAGACTGCCCTCCTCTCTGCTGATAGATGACTGTTTAAAGTACAGAGTCTTTCATCAGGCTGGAGTCTGAGCGTGGCCGAGCAGCTCAGCCCGTTAAACCGTTGGAGGGTCGGTCTGATGCAACACCCTGCAACACGAGGGTTTCACCCCTGTCCGCCTGCCTTTCTCCTGCTGCTGGATCTGTACCTGATGCAAGCATTAAAACAGGTGAGCTGAGAGTTCAGCACATCTCAGGGGAAAAGCCTTCGCTGCGTCTACCTCACTGCTTCACACATCAGATGTAAACGTTAAACTCCAATGTTTTTGAATCAAAATGCTCCTCTCAGAGGAATGGTGGTGTTTATCTATAGTACTTACAGATGGGTGGGGTTAATATTCAGGTCTGGACATGTTCGACTCTATTAAAAGGTCATTTGGGACTGTCTTCATTTACACACTGAGGTACTATTTCTGTTGAGGTGCTTCATTGTTAAAGCGTGACACATTTTCTTTAGTGAGTCAGAGAAAACCAATCAGTAAAACCCTGAAAGTATATATAAAATGCCTCTTTTACCATTTACACGCAGCCTTATTAGCATGAAGCACACTGCAAATCAAAGTGATGGTGATCAAATAACTATATTTCTCATCTCCCCTGCTGGCTGTATCTGCTTTCCTTTTTTATATATGATTTTTTTTTTTTTTAGAAAAGAGAGAGTGCTTTTGCTCTCAGACTCGAGGCAGAATTGTGTCACTGCAGATAAAAACCTCAAACAGACAGTTTGGTGTCTGCTATCACTGAGAGAGAGGCACTCAAGTGCTCTGCCACTGTTCTCCGCTGCAGTAAAATTGCTGCACTAAGAGCACATTTCAAGAGGGGAAAAATGGAGCAGGGATTTTCTGATTTGTGGTGCTCTGGATGGCAGGATAGTTTGAGGAGAGTGAGTTGACATTTTTTATGAGGGGGGTCTTTTCCCCACTGCTAGACTTCCTCTCTTACTTGCTAGGTGAGCTTCAGTGTTACACAGAGCCAGTTCTGCTGGATAAAGGACGTGGATTGGGATAGAGTGAATTCTGGAAATGTTTCAGGACAGTCATTTGTTGAAATTGACAATTTTTTCCCTTTTGTTGATCAATTTACAGACGATTCAATCACCTTCATTAGTTAAGCTTTGAAAATCGAATCGGATCTGGTGTTTAAAGAGCCTGACTTATCAGCTGTTTTCTGGTCTGAGCTAGCAATTTAGAAACTCACTTGATCAACCAGCATCTTCCCAGATATGATGTAATAGTCCAGATATTCCAAAAGGCTGAATAGATTCCAGAAGAAGGGCTCTCTCTTCGTGCTCGGTGGTATGCCAGTTCAGACCGACAAGCAGATATTTTGTTATGCTATAGACGGATCTGGCATAGGGCTGGGCGATGCATCGGATATACTAGATGTATCCCACGTTTTACGAAGGATACATAAAAGGGCTATGTCCCAGACATCAAGTATAAACCATCACAGCCGAGTTTTTAGCCATCTTACCGTCTCTCTCTCTTTATTTTCTGGGCACAACGTTGCCCTAATAAGAGCAACTAATGATACTGTATATTTCACAATTTCTCCCTAATTAGACATTTACTCTCAGCAACACAGCAGCTGCTTGTCTTTTAGTCCATTAGCCTTAACTAGCATAACAAACATTAACTGTTGCGTCACATTAAGCTGGATGGCAACATGGACATGTAGAAGTTAGTGTCAGGCTGGTGACTGTTCACCAAATCTACCGTGTTTTTGTGTTTGGGATTAAAATCCAGTGTTTTCTCTACTATGACAGCATGTTATTTCTCTGCTCTCTGGTTTGCTGGTGTTCCTCCCCTTTGCGAACTCACCACCTTCAGCAAACAATGTCAACCGTTGCCCCCCTCAGCGTCACACAGACAGACAGCTGCTATCTCTATGAAGTAAAACTCGGTGTTGTTTGCATTCCCTTTTGTTTTACCAGAATTAAAGTTTTCTACTCCTGTTCACAGAGCCAAGAAATGCTCCAGTCCTTCCACATTTCCTTGACATTGTGAGAAAATAGCTCAATTCTCATCTGTTCTGCACATGTACAGACGTGCCACCTCAGCAATGGTAGTGGGTCTACTTCAGGTATTTGCCTGGATTAATCAGTAGTCCCACAATGGTTTAAACAGCCCAAACGCAGAAGGACACTATTTGAGGAAGGACTTCTTCACTGTAGCACCACTAAATACGTTNCACTATTTGAGGAAGGACTTCTTCACTGTTGCACCACTAAACATGCTCGCAGTAGAGCATCTGCGTTACTTAAGATGTTCAGAAAGTAAAGCTGTAACATACATTGAACATGATTCATGTTTGATACTTGGAGATACTTTTGGCTGTAAAACTTTGAAAGTTGAGAGAATGCAGAAAACTAAAATCGGCACCCTCGGCTCAGATAAACCTGACAAAGATGGAGAACATGCAAATCATAGGTATGACAAAAGAAAAGCAAGTGAATCAAGAAAAGCAATGTCATCACAATCCTTACAGCCAAAGGCTGATTCAGACCTACGATCAAGACACTGGACATTAAAATGTTTGTTTGTTTTGTTTTGTTTTTGTTTTTTGTTTACATTCTGCCGACAGTGGAAAAAGGTTGTTCTTAGCCAAACTACTGCAGTGATTCAGTCAGTGGAAAATGTGGTTATTACTCAGTCATGCAAGAAATATAATACCAACAAAAACAATTCATCCATCTATTTTCTATACCGCTTAGTCCAACTAAGGGGCGTGGGAAAGCTGGAGCCTGTCCAGCAATCAGCAGGCTAGAGGCAAGGTACACCCTGGGCAGGTCACCTGTCCATCACAGGGCCAACATACAAAGGCAAACATCCACTCACACTCACTTCTAGGGGAATTTAGAGTGACCAGTTGACCTAACATGCATGTCTTTGGATGGTGGGAGAACATGTAAACTCCAGAGAGGAAGGCCACTGTTTAACCCTTCCCAAGTCAAGACTCGAACCCTGTTGCTGTGAGGCCGGGGTGCAGTCTGCTTCAACTTTGAGAGTCTCTTTGAGTCTCAAAAACTATTAAATATAATTTTAATCATACTGCCCAGTACTACTTTACCTAATTTTCCTCTTGATAAACACGTTTGTTTCTTTCCATCTTTTTTGTTTGGAGTTAGATCAACTTCTGCTGAATCATAACCACAAGCAACTTAAACCATTTTAGGAATTAACTTTTATCCCAAGGGATCATCAGATTTGCATCCCACGTGCATGTAAATCTACCAAATCAAACGGCATCACAGAGCACTGGACATATTTGCCTTAATTCCACATGTAAATTGCTTCTTGATTAGCTTTTCCTCTGAGTTTTACCCAAGTTCAGTGTGTTTACAAAGTGCAGATTAAACTGTTTCTATAAAGTGGAGTTTGTCATGGAGGATTACAGCAGCTCCGGGGTCTTCAGCAGCTGCTTTAATCCGGGGTTGTTTATGACTGTAGAAGCTCTGAAAGCTGCCACGGATTTGTTGATTCACTTCTCTTTAAGTTGGAAGGCAAAGTTAAGACTGCTTTGTTATTTCTTGGCAGATTGGCCAGGTTGGATGTGATTTTAAGTTAGGGAAAAAACTGCTTCTTTGGTTACAAATATCAACTGTATTAGCAAAGTTTCTAGCTTTTTTTGACACTAGAACATCCAAGACGGTCATATTGACCCTTTTGTAATTTGCTTATTCAAACTTAGTTGAATAAAACCTTGTTGGTCTATGACCTTTCCCTAAGACTGTGAATTTTCAATACAACTATAGTTTTGTTTTATTTGACTTCAGATGATTTTGTGTTGTTCTATTTTTAGTTTCCTCAACGTTCTGTCTCTTTGTACTTTAAAAAAAATAAAAAAATGTATTTACTCAACAGAGGAGTAAAAAGTACCTCCATGCTGACTGATAACTCAAATAGGAATGGAAACGATGGAGTGTGCATGCCAGGGTGTAGTGGGCGCTTAAACTTTGCAACAACACACACAATATGTTCAGGACACCCTCATTAGACCTGAAGACATTATANAATATGTTCAGGACACCCTCATTAGACCTAAAGACTGCTAGTATAGAGGTGTACTGGTTATTTAGCACAGCCGTTTTTAAACTGGGGATCCCAAGATAATTTCAGGGTATCGTTGCCAAAAGATTCCAGTTTTACGTGGACTGCAGGAGACTCCTAAAATGAAAAGGTACCGGATGGGGAAATGCTGGGAAAATGAAACAAAACCAAATAAAGTACAACACCTGCAGTGCAGGCTGCAAAGCTCTGAAGAACAGACGTGATCTGCACTGATTATTTACATGTGACTTAGAAATAGTTGCATTAGCCTCGTACTGTAGTAAATAGTGAGGATGGTGCTGTAAATATTCTTGCCTTCATTTAACCCATTGTTACTTACTTTTTGTCATGATGACTGTCTCTTCTCTGCCACTTAAACATATCCAACCCTGTCGATTTTCTATTTATTACAAATCTTTAGCATACAAAATGTAATGTTTCTGCAACAAATGAGGCTACAATTGTTGCCTTGAAGTTCATTTGGTAAAACATTTGGTTATAATTGATAGTATTTTAGCTGTAACCTTATGAAAGGAGTTAAATGAAGCTTAAATGTAGCTGTCAAAATAGTGGCTGTTAAAGTGTTAAGGCAGATTTTACAGTGTGTGCATCTTATTTTGTTTGTACTTCTGGGTTCCTTAAATTGTAAATGTGCGTAGGTGTTGATCTGTTTTATTACTCACTGCTAATCTCTCTTCCTCCACCATACCGTCCAACGTTTTGTGGTGGTGGACGTGGTTTTGGCTACGCTGTGGGGAGGAGGGGTGAGTCTGTGGTTTGGGGAGCAGCAACAGGTGAGGCAGAATGGCACAGCTGCACTGTATGTCTAATCTAGATTTCTCTCCATCTGCAGTAGTGTGCTGAGGCCCTGGGAAAGGAGAGCAGACATGATGAAGAGCAGCCAGCCAAGCTGGCTGTCCTGGTCTTCTTTTCTTACCACGCCAGAATAAAAAACAGTCAAACCAATCTGTGTTGTTGCTGCGCCTGACATGGCTACACTGTTCAAGTAATGTTAGCAAAACATTTAACACACAGCTCAATGCAAGAATTTTACTGCAGTTAATATTTGTTTTACAACTTCAATGTGCAAAACTAGCAAATATGCTAACGTGAAAAATCACCTGCTTTAAAACTATATACAACAATTTTGTGTAAGCTCTAAAGTTTAGATTTTTATCCATCACTGCACCAGTCAAGAAACATTCATTCAGCATCATAATGGTTTGTGAGAAATGGAGGATCCCCGACTCAACTGAACTGAACTGTCTCAAAAGGTATTTTCTTACTTGGTCAATGTGGGGATAGATTTTAATACTGTGCTAAACCAACTCCAAGTAGATAAGTGGATGTAGCATTTCTTATAAAACCTTCTGCTCTTCGCCTGATTATTTCAACACCAGCAGTGAACCGCTCTGAGCATGGCGCCCATGCTTTGGATCCAGTCCAGAACAGTCCCAGGGTCTGCCCTTTAATCCCTCTTCTAAGTGTTTGTTGGAGGAAAGGAAACTACTACAGACTATTTCTATGAAAAAGCCATAGGCTGGAAGTGGAGAAAAATAGCCATGAGCTTTCAACTCATGTTGAAGCAACACACCAACAAGCAAAGCAAGCAACCCACTGGATAAGCTGAAAATGGATTTGCCTGCAAGGTCAAATGCATAAATATTTCCAGCCACCAGCCTTTCAGTGAGCAGCTTTGGCTTATGCAGTGGAGACCTTTTAATCCCAGATGTGAAATAACATACTTAGGGAAAACACTTGGTGAATATGATAGATAATGATATGATTTGAGTATAAACCAATGTGCTGCTGTGCTCAGGTATATTTATGAGGGCTATATTTCATCTCTGCAGCTGGTTAACTGTAGAATGTGCACAGATAAACAGTCCTCATTAATACAGCTGTTCTTGTCTTATTACTTTTATCCTTTTATCCGAAGCTGATATGTCACATGTTCATACTGAATTAAATTTCAGTGTGATGTGCAGCCCCACTGTTTCATGACATCCAAGATAAATGAGTTGACCACTTGTGGTGTCGCAACATATAGTGAAAAAAGATGTGAAGTCTCTGAAGAAGAATAAAAATATAAGTCCAGCATGTTTCAAAGGGCTCTTTTACATCAGGTATCCCCAACTCTGGTCCCACTGTCCAGCAAACTTTCAATGTTTCCCGCTGCAACTCACTTGACTCTGTTGGGACAGTAGCAGACTTATACAGTAATTGTCAGAGATCCACTTAATTTGAATTGGATGTGTTGCAGCAGGAGGACATCTAATACCTGCAGTAGAGTGGGCCTTGAGGACCAGGGTTGGGGAGCTCTGTTTGGACATACATTTTTTAAAACATTGCATTTATGACTAAATTTTATGCTAATTTTGCATGGCAAGATATGGTTATGCCTAAATATGCCAATGTGTGTACTTTAATAGTTAGCTAAGTCTAAGGTTACAGATGTCGCTGTCCAACACCATTCAAAGAGTGTACAGGTTAACCCTCCTACCAGTTATCCTATGACCTGGATTCATACAGAATCTTTGTTAGCTACTACTTAGTTGATTGCACACTGGTCTTGGTACATTTATTTTGAGTTATGTAATGACCTGCATTGAAAACTTTAAATCACCAGACAGCTGTAATTATAATGTGTTTGACATCAGTGCTGACCACACGTCTGAAGACAACCTTTAATACAACAGGCTCCTGGATTATTTCTATCGTCTGCATTAGCAGTATGAACTAGACCATGGTCTTAAATAGCAGATGCTTTAACCTCCTAAATAAGCTAATCAATGTTGTCATTGTTTTTCCACTAAGGATGTACTAAAAAAGCAGGAAAACAGGCAAACTGATGCACTTTAAATATTTATGGGAATACTTTTAAGATGTATACAGGCAAAAATACCACTCTGCATCTTTAAAGATCCCCTCCAGACATGCCAGCAGATATAATAAAAATACTCACTTGGAATAATAAATAGTTAAGCTACTTGGTTAAAAGTTCTTGAAATTACTTTTAAGATTCGATAGGCTTTAACTTTTCTTCCTGAATAATATTAAACTCGTGTTATGTGAGCTAGCATACCTTTCATGAATTTTAAAACCTTCAGGGGTAAAACTTCTCACGTACAGTGTATCGTTCTGCACACTGAAGCAAAAACCTTCAAAAGAAGTAACATCAAGCACTTGGTACATCAGTTTTAATTCCTTGAGTGAAGAAATTCTCCTGCTTTAAAATGCTGCTGCAGTGAAGTCTGGATGACACCATAAAGGAAGAATAACTCTTTGAAAGAATTCACATTCATGGATGCATGTAGGAGTACTGGAGGAGTTATCCTTTAAGCTAGACACACGAGCGCATGCACACACACAGCCATCTTTTTCCCAGTTTTGTCCCCTGAGGCTGTTCACTGTATCTCTGAGAGCTGAGGGGCCCCCGGTGCATTACGGTGTGTTACTGTGTGTTATTGTGATTGTCTCCCAGGACGCCATCAGCTCTGATTCAATTTCTTAGATGCCCCCCTGAAGGCCTCTGTTCCTCCCACAGAGACAAAAATTAAAACCCCAAAGCTGCAGCAGCTGTGGCGGCATCCATGTTGTTTTGGAAAAGAGCAGCGCCCGTTCACCATAAAGGGCATCAGCATGGAGACTGCCGGTGCACTCATTAAAGGAAAATGCCAGTGATGTGGATGTTTTTAACAAGGCCTCATTAAAAGCAGTGGAGCAGGAAGAGGCCTGGCTTGTCAACAGCTGCCTGGAAAATTGCCAAGAAGGGTTAATAATAGCAGTAACCATCACGATGTTTTCTTTTTAAACCAAGTTTAAGTTGTGGCAGACAGCATGATGTGGAAAATAAGATATATTTGTTACTGTAAGCTCCAGACGCAGGTCCCATTAACTGGTACCCAAATTATGTGTAATTGTTTGGTAATATATTCGTGAATACATCATTATTATCCTAAATACACACGATTCCATGGTGAAACAGACAAACCTTTTTGAAAATGTGCATTAATGGGGGAGTACAAGAATAAAGTGATGCAGTGTGTGCTGCTTACATTCAAACTGCATTCAGACTTCAGTTCATGTCGTAGCCCCACCTCTCCCCTAATCAACATCCACTCTGCCATCTTCTTCTTCTTCTTCTTCTTCTCTGTTTTCAGGGTATTTGTGTGGCAGTATTGTCGTACCACAGGTCTGGGATATATATTTTAGCTTTTTCTGTCATTTTTTTGTGATTCAGTTTTTATGGAAAACCTTTTTTTTTTTAAAGAAAAAGTGGTTCTGTCTCTGTGGATGTGGCCTAATCACCCCATTAAAACTGCTGTGGGCAGAACAGCAAAAGCTTAACCCTTTAAAACCCACGCACCCCCACCCCCACAAAATTGGGGAGAAAAGTCTAATTTTAGTCAGAATGATGTGGAAGCAGATACTAAATGCAGGGTGAAGAGGCTTACTGGTAAATTTAGTTCATTTAATTCAATTATTCCATTAAACTAAATATGAAAAACTGCTAAATTTCCTTTATTGTATCTATGTATAAAACCATTAGTTGGTTTTACATGATTTTTTGCCCATGTTGTGAAAAGCCATTGTGGAAGATCTAAAAAGAAACTTGCAGCTCAGGAGCCGCAGGTTTCAAACTATCATCTTGGCTGTCCAAATACGGAGGTGCTACATGAATATTAAACTCATTTCAGACTAACACTGATCTCCCAAAGTAAACAAATGTCACTGCTGTGAACAAGTCTAATTAAACAGCCGCTTCAGTCCACAACTCCAGCAAGGTTGCAGCAGTGGAGAGATGAGATGAAAGAGAGTGGGAACCTCTGAGCTCCTCATACCAGCAGGATAAGTGCAAACTAACCCAGCAAATTAAGACAGTGGGCAGACAGCCAGATCAGCCATGAGGCAAACCACAAACACCCACCAAGTGTCAATATTATTAGTTTTTCAGAGCGATCAGTTACCTGCACAGTGACTCATCTCCTTATGCTACATTAATGGTGGTGACTTTACAGAATTACAGATTATCGCCAGAGGAAATCACAGCAATATCAGCAGATTTGGTAGCTTTCCGGCCACCTCGGTTTAACCTGCTTTCAGTAACTGACGACAGCTGTATGAAAACATGAGAGAGGAGCAGCTGGCTGAGAGCAGCAGAGTTAAACCTCCCACTGTAAGCGCTGGTCTCTGCAGAAAACAGTCCTCTGCCAAATGAAGGGATCTATTCTGCAGCTCAGAGGGCCAGAAGAGGACAGTGAATGATTAACTTTACACGCTCAGTGTTCTGCTGACAACTACAGGAGCACATCCCACAGACAGCGCAGGCAGTCTGGAGGCGTAACGACTTAAATTCAATATGACATGTATGGCCTCATTTAATAATTCATCACAGAGGAACATTTGTAGACTGACTATGTTGGCTTTATGTGGTCTGCCTGCAGACAAACTGTCAGCTTATCAGTGCAAACATCTGAAGTCAGGGTCTTTTCTCTTTGGATAAAAAGTACAGCATCTTTAAGGTCTGAAGTTTTTCTTATCAGGAGATAATAAAAAAGACTTGACATGCAGTTTGTTATTCATTTAACAGAAACTTAAACAAAAATGTAAAAGCATTGTATGAAAGACAAGACTTAAAAGGGTCAGTAGCAACCACATGCTGCTAATCAGTGCACAGAGGTTTAGGCCACATTCATACCAGGACAGTTTGGGGGACTTGATTGGGTGGGGAATTCTAAAAAATGTAAGCACCTTCTTTTGGTTTGGGTTGTTTTAACATTGCACTTTACTCAAGCAGACCAAACCACCTGGAAAGCGTTGCTAAGGGATGATATAGCTACCCCAAAATTACTACTGACCGAGAAGTAAACAATGGAGCAACAACAAATATATGCAGTCTTTTGGTTTCGGTTGTTACATTGGTGTCCAAACCTAAGAGGGTTTTAACCAGAATATGTCCAGTATGAGCAGCAGGAGAGGCAGTAAGATGTCCAACATGATGCACTATGATGCATCCTACATCTCCTCCTCTCTTTGGTTGACAGGATGGCCCATTTGCTTTCACACTGTCAACAAACTGCACCAGGGTTCACTTGCGAGTGAACCAAGACCCTTAGTTTTTAAGAAGACCAGAGTTCACTTCTTCTGTCTGCACCAGAGTATGAATGTATGTCCGCACTGCTCCAAAAAAACATACTATCCATGGAAGTAGACCGGAATAAAGCAGACCAAACAGCACCAGTGCAAATGCATGCATTGTAGATCTGCAACATTTAGGAGAACATAATGACATCAGCACTGATGTCAGTAGGGAAATCCTTTCTGCCCATCAATCTGGGAAGTGTTACAAGGTCATTTAAAAACTATTTGGAGTCCATCATCCTACAACGAGAAAGACTATTCAAATGTGGAAAACATTCAAGACAACTGCCAATCAAGTGGATTTCCCAGCAAGATAAAGCCTGTGTAATGCTCTGAGAAAGCTACATCTCAGACTCTCATCTAGCATGTTAAATCTTGAAGTTCATGAGAGCCCACTTAGAAAAACACTGAACCAGTATGTCTTGTTTGGAAGCGTTGCAGAAAGAAGTCTCCTGTCACTAAAACAGACAGCACAGCTTTAGTTTGCAAGACTACATCTGAACCAGTGACATGCGGTCAGGGGAGGCAGTGACTCATTTGTCATGATAAAGAAAAAAAACATACAATAAATATCAAAATTTTCCACTGATCTGAGTTAAAAATGCATTTTCAGTATGACTCGTTTTTAAGTAAAAATAGCCAAATTTGAGTATTTCATTATTTTCATTATCAACCTAATAAAGACTGATTCATTTCTCAAAACTTATTTTAGACCTATCATGTCAGAATAATAAAAAAACCTTCAGATTTGTAGCATCCTACTATTAAAAATGAGTATCTGTGCAGCCCATATAACTAACAATCAAGGGTCTGTTTCACAAAAACGACTCCCATCCATCATCTAGAAATAGACAATACCAGTATCCTGTTTCACAAATCACTCCCTCTTGAAAATTGCAAATAAATGCACATTCTATGGTCTGTGCATGAGTCCCAAGTATGGCGTATCAGAGAAGATACGCCAAACTGGAAATCACCGTATGCATGTTGTAAATTTAATGAAATTGGTCCCAGGGTTAAACAAAAGAGAGATAGAGAAAAATATCTGCTACTCTGCCAACCAGCCATAATTGTAAAGTAAAGGAAAAAAAGTCAAATGAATAATCATATTCTATAACTGGAATGAATCACGGTCTCTCACTGTCTCCAGTGTCTCCAGGTTGTGTCCAATGATCTTACCAGCCTTATGGATCAGTTTATTGATCCTGCTGGCAACCACGGAGCTGATGCTGCTCCTCCAGCACACCACAGCATGCATGATGGCACTGGCCACCACAGACTGGACCAACATCTCAAGCAATTTGCTGCAGACATTAAAGCATCTGAGCTTCCTCACGAAGTAGCTTCTGCTCATCCCCTTGCATTTCATCCTCAAGTCTAGTCTGCTGTCCACAGCCTTGAGGGGGTGGATCAGCTGATCACTGACAGCCGGTGTAAGGATTTATAGAACAAGAGAGGAGGAGAAGAAGGCAGTGCAGACACAAAACACCAATAACAGCAAGAAACATAGTTTTAAAACTTTGGGTTAAGTTAGAACCAAGAATAAAAGACTAAACTTGAGAAACCTGTAACTAACCAATTAACCTGTTGCTGAGCAGTTGCTGTGATCTGGGTCAGTTTGGACTGGGGGTCTTGGGCTTTCCTAATGGCTTTTTTTTTATGGCGAGGACTTGCAGACATCCTCTCAAACTGGACGGATGCTTTAACCTCTCATGTCTCTTCAAATTAGAAGTCGATGAAGCTGATGCTCTAACTTGCTTTTTAAGTGCGGGCAGACATAACTTGCATAGAAATGTTAGATTATTGCTGTCGGAATCTTCTGCAGGCAGTATGCAGTAGCCTACAGAAGCATGTGATGCGCACGTTGCACCCGCAGCTTCTGTCCTTTCACCCCCACTTGCCATTTCAGAGTGGGGCTGCCTGCACTCACTTCTTTGTTATCGGTTTGTTTTGCTAGAGTGCATAATGCATGGTGTGTAACCCAGTGTAAAGTAAGTGTATCGCTGGTGAAAATGTGACTGTTGCAAACCTCATATAATGCCAATAAGTTCATGTTCATGTTCTTAAATAACACACACAGTACGTTCAGTTCAGAGTTTACAGAAAAATGGTCATATTCATGCACAACACTGACAGAGGGATAAAAAGGTGGAAATGATGCACTCCGCAGCACATGAACAGGAATGTGAATAGGATCTTATGTGAAAGTCATGTCAACACCGTTACCAGTATATTGTCCTGTTCTGAAGACGTTCATCAGTGGAAACATTAATGTGCATGTACACAGAACTTCTGTGTATGCACTAAGCTCTAACACTCCCACATTTGCTATCATTTAATACTTTCTTTGAACTGTGCTCTGTCTCTCTGTGGTCTATTGTTCTGTTCTGACACTGATTCTGGTCACACACGTTTCAGTTTCAGCTCAAAAGCGTTCATCTTGTCTTTTTAACACGTTCACAGTTTCTTCTTTCAGATAGTTTAAGGTGGAAGGTGTTTGTTTTATCTGACATGACCCCCAACCCTGAGCCCTGAGGTTCATTACTGACTCAAGATCCCTCAAACATCATTGTACTCTGCACCAGTTAGTCGGCTGCATATCACTTAGG
This sequence comes from Melanotaenia duboulayi, assembly GCA_026261665.1. NCBI lineage: Eukaryota > Metazoa > Chordata > Actinopteri > Atheriniformes > Melanotaeniidae > Melanotaenia > Melanotaenia duboulayi. The sequence continues at coordinate 31,305,260 of CM047982.1, forward strand.
ACAAGGCGACTATAGTTCACTTTCATATGTTTTTGTATAAAGCAATGCTAGGTCAACTTCCACCTTACCTAATCACCTCATTAACCTTAAAGAATCATAGGATTACAGCCTGCGATCACAAAGTTCCATTCTGTTTGAGATTCCACACATGAAAACAGAATTTGGTAAAAGGGTTTTTAGTTACTCTGCTACTNTGAGATTCCACACATGAAAACAGAATTTGATAAAAGGGTTTTTAGTCACTCTGCTACTTCAAAACCCAGATTTCAGAGTTGTTGTCATCTTCATGTGCGTGTTTCTGGTTGGCACTGTACACTGTTTTTGAAGGAGAATAACTCTCACACACCAAGGAGACTGTAAAACGGCAGGGGGCATGGGGGCTCATTTTTTTTAATCAGGTGTGTTGGAGGAAAGAAAAGGGGGTTAAGAATCAAAATGTCCAGCTGGATTGCAAAAATGCTGATTCAGCTCTTAGCGGAAATAGTTACTTTGCACTATTTCAAAGTCCACTGCACTAGTGACTAGTTATATAAAGACTTGTAAATATCATCTGTAAATTATGTTCATAGATTCTGCTCGACACTGATGTACATTAATGCACATATCCATCTGTATATTATGCTCATAGTACTTAAATCATCATACTGTGATAATCACTTTTTTTTTGCTTTTGTACATTGCACATTTGTACATACTGTACAGTCATTTGCACATACTGTATATAACATATATCTTGCACTCGTTGCTTATTGCACTTCTGGTTAGATGCCAAACTGTGTTTCGTTGCATTGTACTTGTACATGTGTAATGACAATAAAGTTGAATCTAATCTAATCTGATCTAAAACTTACATAAAAATAAGTTTAGGATATTAGTCATCAAGCAGCATTAGTGGTAAAAGTGTTAACTCCTGTCAAGATCATTAAAGACTTCCAATCTTCCCTAAAACTCCCCCCAGTGTTCCCAGGGAAGCTCAGTGTCCCATTTCAGGGAAATGTCCTTCAGACCAACCTGACGTGGTTCTCCTCTGTGTGAACTTTATGCCATTCTGCAGGAGACAGACCTGTATTCCAAATCTGATTCCCATGATAAGCGGCCTATGGTACCTGTTACCATGACAATGCTTGATGTCACTCAGCAGATACAATTGTTTCAAGCTCGATGGATAATGTGGTGGAGATGTAGTATTGAGAAATTTTCTGCAACGTAACATACGGTTTTACACGTTTGTACATCTTTATAAATGTTAGGTCTGGACGTAGCTTGTCCACATGTGGCAGAAAATACCTCTAAACCCTGCACAGATGTGCTCAAACAGGTGCATCCCATGCTAAGTAACAAACAGCATTGTCCTCCTGCACCAGAGCCACAAAGAGTTCACCATGCTGAAAAGTACCAGCAGGATAAACACAGCTGCGAAGGCTCTTAGAGATCCAGCTCTGTAAATAAAAACTTTTGCTTCTGGCTAATCTGCTCCTTTTTAGATTCATGGCTACAGTTGACTGCATCTCAAATCAGTGATGAGAAGAGTGTCTGTGTGGGCTTAAGTGGCCTGGTTACAATCTGTCTTTTGTAGTTTCTGGAGAATACTGTTGCATGCATGCAACATATTTAGGTAATATATTTATGTGAAGTGCTCCTTCAGCCAACTGATGTAATTGAAACATGTAGTTGAACTCAGATTAATAAACTTTGCACTAACTCCCAATAAAACACATTGATTAAAGCAGAAAGAAATCTTTGTTCTGACTTTGCCACATCAGACAAATGTGATATTAGATAAAATTAAGCCTCAAAATCACATAAAAATCAGTTGCTCTGATGGCTGTCAGGCACTTGGGTCCTTTTCCCTAAACAGCCTGATGGGCAGATCTGCTCAAAATGAACCCCACTAACAGGGTGGAGATCGTTTTATTCAGAGTAAACAAGCTGTGAAATCACAAAGCCACACCAAAGACATGAGATTGTTCAGTCACCTTCCAACTGTCAACTAAACAACAGTTTACATTCTGGTGGTGGGTTCATTGTAGCTGTAGTACATTATTAACCCAAGGATCTCAAACCCCAGTCTTCAAGGTCCACTGCTCTCCAGGTTTTAGAATTTTCTCTGCTTCTACACACCTGACTCAATCTAACGGGTAATTGTGCAGAACTAACAGCCTGACAGCTCGCAGTCTTTGACATGATGTAAAATCCTCTCCAACAGATATGTGTTTTCATGCAAATGTCTGAAGTTGCTGTATTTGGACTTTAAGGAGGCAAATATATCAAGGTTTAAGGTTTCTTTATTGATACCTGTGGGTAGATTTGTTTTGCAGAAACAAAGGCGGGGTTTGGCGTTCCCTTAACAAAACAAAACAGTCATCCTGACAAGACAGAGATGTGATCGAGTGACAAAAACAGAAAGTTCTTAGTGTTCTACCGATAATCAATATAACAGCAAGGACAAGTAAAAAGATAAAATATTATAAATAAGATCATGATGGACAAAAATAAATAAACAAAAAAGACAATAACAACAGAAAATCTCAGGAAAATAAAACAATCTCTGGGATAAAAACCAGGATGTGAATAAGGTTTAGTCATTTGAGATGGAGAAAAAATGGATGTGATCAGCACAAAGCAGATTTGTTTCCTTTACAACCCTTCTGGCCCGACCCATAAGCTGAATTTACTGGAAACTTGTCCACCCCCTGGTCTGAGAAGTACTGTACAACTTGAAGCTTGAGAAGCTCAGGTTCTCGCTTAAGGGCTCTGTGAATTTATTAAATGCCACTTGGGACCCTTTTCTACAGCATGCAGTCTCTTGGTTACACTCATAAATTTAAGGTTAAGTGGAGAGTTTTTTTTTTTTTATTTCATCTATTTATTTTTCTGTGTTAATTTATTATTTATTTCTTGTTTATTTGTTTTTATTCATTTCTTTTCAGGGGGTTGTGTGTGTATGTATGCATGTGTGTATGGCGGCGGCTGGTTTAAAAGAGTGGTCGGGTAGGTGTTATGCTCCGAGTAAAGTGTTGTTCATTAAGTTCAGCAATCATGCACCAGTGCATGCTGGGAAACCAGGAAAGGGAGTTAACGCTCAGTTTCCAGCTCCTGTTGTGTGAGCACCTATAGCTGTCAGCTCCTCAGTTCGGATTATTCTTTCTCCTCTTGCACTTGCTCAAGCAATGTCTATGAGTAGTCTTTATTTCAAAAGTGTTTCTGAACGTGTTTAAGCTGATTGGAACATAGTGAATGAAAGTGTGTATTTATTCATTCACACACTGCTTTTTCCTCTTCAGTTATGTCATCCTTGTATATTATGCTCTCTGTATGTCAGTGTTCAATAAATAAAGTTAAAAAAAAGAAAACAGATTAAGAATAATACCACCAGAGAAATGAAATGAATGAATGAAATGAAATGAAATGAAAAATACTTTATTAATCCCAAAGGGAAATTCAATAATAAATTGAATAAATTCAATAAAGAAAGTACTAATCATTGGTGTATAAACTAAATTTTTAAAGTTGAGCTTTTTAAGCTGGACAGAGCAGCTCATGGACGTCACAGCAGCGAGATGTTACTGAAAAAAAATGATTCATTTATTGATGAAATCATCAACAATTCCAGTCTGACAGCAGCTCTTTTTTTGGCTCTGCCAGTATCACAGCCTGGCTGTTGCCTCATGTGTAAATTGGATTTACAACCGAGATGTCAACAGAGCGTGTGCAGGGGGAGGTGTGTGATGCAGCAGCTTCTTTCAGATAGCGGCAATCAGAAGTGAGATGCTCACCAATATGTTCTGAATGTGATATCAGGAGCAGAGCAATGATGAAGCGCTGCTTTAACTTTGCAAATCATCTGGGTTGCTGAATGTGCTGCAGATGAAATATTTCTGGTGTTTGTGCATGATCTGTTTTTTTATGAGACAGTATTGTGGAGAGCTACACTTGTAGCACAGTGCAGTTGTACCACACCAAGCAGAGAAAAAACTTCTAAGTTGGGCTGAAGTTGTGGTCCCTTTGATGTTTTTGATCTTTACCAATGAAAAGAAATTGTAGTGGTTAATGTGTGTTCTTGGTAGGGCTGGGTAGTATCTCTTGATGATGTTAATATAATTTTACACCAGAATTAGACATAATTATTTATAATTAGAGTTAAGCTGCAGGCTGCAGCAGCGTATTATGTTGCGTTATACTAGTGATGGAAAGTTGACAAACTAAATGGTTAGCTGTAGTCATAACGTGGGAAAATGACCTGAGGAGGAGACACAAACCGCAATTATTGTGGAGAAAGAATTTATTTAATCCAGCTGGAAGGCACAGCGGAGTGGAGGGTGGAAGTGGTCACTGCATGAGGATCCAAAGCAGAGGGTTAAGCAGCCAACTGGCAGCTGAAAGAAGCAGACAATATCCATCCAGGAAGTGAAGGCAGGAGAGGGCAGACAAAACCAGGCAGAGGCATATGTGGACTGGTGTAAGCAAGCAGGTGTGGACTGGTGTAAGCGGGCAGGGGCCGGTGTCGACTGGTGTAAGCAGATAATGGCAGGCAAGGCAGATCGGTCCAAAGCAACAAAGTCCAGAAAGCAGCAGTTGCCTGGAAGCTGTCACCAGGCAGCGCAGGAGAGAAGACGATCTGGCAAGAAACTGTGCAGCCTGCAGCTAAAACCCAGCCTGCTTATTACCAGAGCAAGGTCAGGTGTAAGGGGGGAGATCCAAGCAGGCTGAAGTGCCACTCACACCCTATCTGAAGCTGAAAAAGCAAGCAATTCTAAAAGATTCCCAGCTCAGCCAACCACCCCATTACAGTTGTTAAGCAATTTTTAATTCAGGGTTTTCAAAAAATCTTATTTCTGTGGATGTTTTGTTAACAAAATACAACTACTATTAAATGTTTTAATCCAACCTTTCAATCAAACTGAACAAATAACCATAACAAACAAATCAAATAAATAAATATATTAAGGCCAAAGTCTTAATGAAAAATACTGGATCCCAGAGGATCCAGAGGATGTAATGTTGTATTTTTTTTTACAGTATATCACCTGATTTTAGAGTCGACTCTTCTCGTTCACTACAAAGAATCGGCTCTTCGAGTCAGCTCGGATGACACATCACTATATGCAGCTGCTAAAAACCCGTCACTCAGAACATGAGTTACTGAATTAGACTTTGCAAGTAAATCAGAAAATGTTTACATATTAAAAGTGGTTTGGGCAGAATCTGGGCTGCTTTTGCTTCTTATGGCTCAGTTACACTGACAAGTCTCCTGTGGGCCACATGGTCTGTTGATGGTCTGGAAGTGGATTATTGGAAGTATTTTGTAGGTCAGAACTGGTCTTAATACGGGAGGCTAGTCTGGACATAGATCATGGCAATTTTCTTGTGGGCCACATCTGGTGATGATGAAGCTGAATCAAAGCTGTGGACCAAACACCTTTGCAAACTGGGAGTTGTCACATGGTTCATATACCCATAAGAACCTCCTATTCTTCTTCATTGAAAACAATCCAATCCTGTACGTCTACAGATTAGTTAACCAGCTTTTTAGAGCTTTCGGCTGCTCATGGTTTGAAATTTTGCACCAACAAACCCTAAACAGCAAATAAAGGTAAGAAAATGAAGCACCAAACCTCGTCATTCAACACAAGGACAAACCTTCTCAGCTGCTGTGGCCTTTTGGCAGGGTTTCTCTTACCCCTTAAATTTTCCTTCATCTTCGACTGCATCTCAGCAGCATGCTTATCTATTTAATGTCTCTTAATGGCAGTAACATAGCTTGCTTTCTTCACACTGAGAAAGAAGTGCGAAAAGAAGAAAGGAGCCAATGTGGTGTGCTCCATCAGCTCTCAGCAAGGCTGTAAACAAGTTTGATGGATTACTGCCTGAGTGAGCAGAGTTGCCAAGAGATGATGCATCCACAATGTGCACTAAGTCTTGTTCTGGTGCTTCTCGCTACAGTATATGATGGTACATCAACATTTTTCTGCAGCTGATGTACGGATCTGCCGCATGGATTCCTCCTTCCACCCAGTCTGTAAATCTATGTGGTTCTTTATATCAAATGGAGTGATTTCTGCAGACACACAAAGCTTGAAATGTGAAGGTGTGGGGATAAATGAGCCACTTAGAAACCATCACTGGACTAATGTTTTCATTCCTGTTTCTGTGTTTAAATGGTCTGTATTTATATAGCACTTTACCCAAAGCTTTTTACAAGACACATCACATTCACCCATTCACACACACATTCACACACTGATGACGGAAGCTGTCATGCAAGGCACTCGACCACAACCCATCAGGAGCAATTTGGCTCGGTGTTTTGCTCAGGGGCACCTTGACATGAGCTCGGCAGGCCAAGGATCGAACCGGCAACCCTCAGGCTACAAGACGACCACTCCACCCACTGAGCCACGCCGCCCCCGCAAGATGACTGCACACCATGCTGAGATATGTCAAGTTCTTTAGGAATCACCTTGTTGATTNCACACCATGCTGAGGTATGCCAAGTTTTCAGATAATAGTTCTTTAGGAATCACCTTGTTGATGCAAAATTCCTATTTTCTGTCTCTTAAACTGTTTTATACTTGCAGTTTTTCAGAGATGCAACTAAAGGGATGAAAACTAATGATGTGTGTTTGTGACAGACTGAAACCTCTTTTGCTTTGTGTGTTTATATAAGTGTATATAATACATAATGTTGATAAATATATATATAGGTTTATAAAATATGAGAGCTGGATCGAGATGCTCCACAGAAATGTTGCAGAAGCTGACGATACGTTTGTGGAGGCAAACGTTGCCCAGAAAACATGTTTTCTCTCTCTCTATTTTCCTTTCTAGACCCTAATAAAAAGATTTATATAAAAAAGGAAAGTTGACGATAAAGTTTGCTTGTTTTACTTGTTATAACTTTAAATTAAAAGATAGTAACTGGAGAATGTTTTGGGGCTCAAGTCACTTTGCGGTCCGGATAAAAGAGCGTTGCAGTTGTGACAGTTACTTTGTAAACACATTTAGAACATATTTTATTCATTCATTACATTAGTCCTTTCTCCTGGAGCATCCATTACAGTTATATGCACCAGCTTGATTTTGCAAATGAGATGATCATAGCACCTTCNCACCAGCTTGATTTTGCAAATGAGATGATGATGTCATAGCACCTTCCAGGACAGCCAATAGTTACTTTCCTTTCTGAGGAGTTGGCAACAGCGCTGTCATTAATCAAATAATCCACTCTTAACTAAAGCCAGCTTCAGCATGAAATGGGACATAAACTTGAGTGCATGTATTAAATCCTTGACTAAGTAAATAAACACTTAACGTTCATGCTGCATTTACCAGCAGTCATCATCTGGAGTAAAATACTGACAAAATATCCCATCTAAGTACAAAAAAAAAATAAAAAAATTCCTCCTGCAATGTTGACAATTGATGGTAAAAAAATCAAAACTACTCCTCCGATTCAGCCGCTGAGTACCTCTGACAACACTGAATGATGGGAAATAGTTGGATGTAATAACTGTAATAATAAGAGCTGCAGCTGAAAGCCTTTTTCCTCACGGATTACCACAACTCTCATTTCCTTAATTTTAGGCAGTTGTGTCGTATGAACGTAGCTTGTGTTCTTCCCTGCAGACACATGAAATATGAAAAGCTGCTAGTCTTTGGGTTTAAGAAAATTAAATTAGGATGATTTTCCACTTAAATCATCCTAGTAGTTATCAGCCTCTGTGGTGACTTATCATCAAATTTGCCCTGAAAGTCATTTTTAGTTTTTTCTCAAGCCACATAGCTTGGTTAACGAGAAACTCCAGTTTAATAATGTCAGACATTACAGTATTCACAGAATAGCCAGCTGTGTCTGTTCCTGTAAGGCAAGCTGAGGGTTATTCCCTGAACTGTCGGGGCAACAGATCCCAGAGGGCAGCTTCAACACAACAGCCTGAGGGAAAGCAGCAATAGTCTCTGACAGCGTAGCCACTGAAGACCCGTTCTCCCCAGACACACTCAGTACACAGACCAGATAGACACGTGCTATATGCTCCGTTTAATCCTTACACAATAGTGGAACATAAGGAAAAAGGCTGTGCTGGACCGTACAGTTCACCAGTCAAATCTACAGCTTCACTTTGCTTTGCAGAAGATTTCTCCAGTTCTGAACAAAATGGTACAAACACAAAGTTGGAGCATGTTGAGGCATGAAGCTTTGGGTAGAGATCACAGACTGAACACTGGAACATCTCCAAAGGCAGATTCGGTTCTTTGTGTCTGTTGGATTAAGAAGAAGTTTCCTGACATGTTAGTTAGAAGCTCTGAGTTTCTTTCAGCTTTTAGCAAAAGTGAAGAAATTCCCTCCGACTGTTTTAAACGAGACTGATTCTGAGACTTGTGCTGTTTTTATCAGTTATGAAAATGTGAACTCTCCAGTGGATGGCTAGATTGGACAAAGTCCACAGCAAAGGGTTTATGGCTAATTCAGCTAATTACACGTCTTTCTTTTCCTTTGGAATATCTCCTGGCTTTCAAATAGCTTGGAGCATCTGCTGCTCTGTAATGTGCTAGCTAGTTTTCCTCATAATGTATGTGAAAAGCTGAGGTTTTTCTAATATTTTACACAGTTCAGAAGAGCTGTTCTTGTCTTTCTAAGAATTTAGGCGGTACTCTGCAGATTAAAAGCAAAGATCCTCAACCAGAGCACAACACCGAATCATACCCATATGAACTGTAGCACATAAAAACCTTTAATGTTAACCAGGTTTAAAATGTGATTCTGAGAAGTCATACTTTAAAATCCGTAACTACCACGTAATCTTTGTGTTCTTTGTTTGTCTTGATGAGCATTCATTTTCCTTAGAAGTGCAGTGTGTTGCTGCGGAGCCGTGGAAGAGCGATGCTGGCTTCAAAGCTTCTACAACAGTTGTTGGTGGATAAGATCAAACTAAAGGATTTAAGACAGGTGTGATTTTTCTCCTCTCAAAACAGTGGCTTTTCTCTCCAGCAACAGTTTTTGATGTCCAAAGACATGCCTGTTAGGTTAATTGGTTATTCTCTGTTGTCTCTGTGTTAGCCCTGCAATGGACTGGCCACCTGCCCAGGATGTAAGCACAGAACATGGATGGATGGAAACACATGTAAGCTGGAATCAATAAGGAGCTGAATGTTCCATGTGATGCGATGGGGTGAATAATTTACAGCGGCGATATAGCTTGTGTTTCTGCAGGTCGGGTTTGTGTGACGGAGTTCTAGTCAAAAAGTCCCCATTGCAGGCCATCATACTCTTATGAAGCCAAACTAATACACATATGTTTCTACAAGTCGTTAACTAAATTAGCNCATCATACTCTTATGAAGCCAAACTAATATGTCGTTGTTAACTAAATTAGGAATTTCTTAACCCAATTAGCAGTGACCCCGAGCGCTATTACTAATACTGCCATCAGTTTCTGACGAACAGCTGTGCGTAACTCTGTGGGGTAAATTGTGATGGATAGTTTACTCTTTAAGTGATCTACAGAAGTTTTTCATATATTTATATCCCATCCAGGAGGTTTATGATTCTGCCACAAAATCCAGTGTAAATCCACAATGGTCCATGTGATAACAGCATTAATTACCACATTCTCATCATAAAAAGATCACTATCATGTTGCAAAGAGATTTTCTATTTAGACCTGGAAATGATGATGAAGCCACTTCCTGTTAAACCTTTCACCAATCAGAGCTAAAATTGAGACTAATGTCGACTCAGGAGCAGCCAAACATCAACCAGTGAGCACAAAGTCCTATGTGTGTGTGTGTGAAAGGAAGAAAAATAATCCTCTATGGCTGGAATGAAGCCAAGAAGACGTTTCTGATGCACGGTGGTGCCACAAAGCAGCTGAGCTGGAGTTGGTTTAGTGAGGATAGCAGGTAAATAGTAGCAGGAATAACTGGAAATGAGGAAAAGTGGAAACATGGAAATAGTTTCTGTTGTGTGTTTGTTTCAATAACAATATTTTTTCTCCTGAAAGCCAAGACTTGAGAGAACGATGCGCAAATGAGAAACAGCTTGGTCACTGTTGGTCTGTGTGTTCTACAAAGTTCTGTTAGTAATAAATTCTGTTTTCTTCTTCTGGTCGGCCTTTATGCTGCTACATCTATTCATACATTCATTTTACCTCATTTTAGCCTCAGAATCTGACAACAGAGGCTGAAAACATCATGTCTGCATGGGATTAAAAGGGTTGAGCTTCTACATGAATTTCTACTGTAGTAAATAAAATAAACATGAAGACTAAAGAACCTGACCATTTTATGGTAAAAAGAAGTTTTATGGGTTAAAGGGAGCAAATCAGTTGGACCTCAAATGTGCAAGAAACCATCAAACACTGATTTCTTATGAGTTTATTTGCAAACTTATATCAAAATGTGCTAGAAATGGCCACAATATTATGTTTTAATTTATTAATTTATCTATTTTTTATTATCTGTAGTCCCTGGACTGTTGTTGCAGAGCTACATCAAAGCACAATTCCTACAATAAACCGTTCACAGTGAAAGAAACTGAATTATGTACAGTAGGGTTTTTTGGACATTCTTGACACTTCCATGCTGACCTACCAGGTCCCCAGCTCATTTAAAGCCAAATATATCAAAGACAAAATAACTGAAAAGCAACATTTTTCTTTTCCTCTGATTATGAAATGTTGGGCTGTGATGAGACTCTTTCTACTGACTATGAAGCTAATAGTTTTTCCTGCTGCCAAAATGTAATCAGACGTGACAGACAGTGGTCGCTGTGTAATGCCAGCAGGGTGTCAACCTGCACACAACAGCCCAGAGGCCAGTCCACAGTGAGCTCCACAGTTTCTCTGGCAAGTGTCAAACTGCTCTGTTTCAGCTCTAAATTTTAGTCGAACCCTCTGCATGTTCAGATTTCACAATGAAGTCATATGATGTACCCTGCAGCTGAAATAAAAACGGATCCATTTTGGTTAAAATGAAGATAACCAACCATTTTCCACCATTTTTTGTCATATTACATTTTACATCCGACACTGCAGAGCAATGATCCATGCAGTTGTTTGCACTGAAAGTCACATCAGCAAGACAGGACAGCAGAGCCACTTTTCCCACAAAACACACAAAGCAAGCAGAACATCAAGCAAGCGTTCGTACTTCTCACCCAGTAATTACAAAAAAAATCAGCTGCCCCCCCTTTTTTTTCTTTTTTCTTCTACCTTTCCATTAATAGCTAAATTTAATAAATGCAGTTATCAAATGGGGCTGTTGGTGTGGTGATTAGCACCAACGCAAAGTTTGTATGTTCTCCCCGTGTATGCGTGGGTTCTCTCTGGGTATCCTCCCACCATCTAAAGACATGCATATGTTAATTGGTCTCTCTTAATTTTCCCTAGGAGTGACNGGTATCCTCCCACCATCTAAAGACATGCAAAGGTTAATTGGTCTTTCCTAATTTTCCCTAGGAGTGAGTGTGAGCATGAATTGTTGTTTGTCTTATGGCCCTGCGATGGACTGGTGACCTGTCCAGGGTGTACCCTACTGATTGCTTGGACAGGCTCCAGTCCCTGGCAACCCTGCATGGGACTAAGCTGTATAGAAAATGGATATGAATGAATTAACAAAGTAAACAACTATATTAGCCTCTTGACCCTCATGTCTTTGGGGGTTTTTGCTTAAAAATTAGTTTTCAAGTAAAGCCTAACCCATGACTACCCTAAAAATAATGTATTATTTCTTTGCAATTATAAACCCTATGCATCAAAATGAAGCTAACACTTGTGAGATTTCATCAGAGGTGGAAGCATCACTACACATGTCACTGTTGGAGAAAATGTGGAAGAAACATCGAAAAAAAAAAGAAAAGAAGTTTCTCTTTGCCTAATTTTTCTGTCATGGTATAGTATACAACCCCTGCTGCAGTAGACAAAACCTCCAGAACTCCAAGAATCAGCATGTGGGTGCTATCTGTGCATTCCTGGTGGTGAAGTGAAACAGAACAAAGTTACAGAGGTTTTAGTAAAGACGTGGCAAGGCATTTTTCAGATCCTTGCCATCCGATGAGGAATCTGGGACACACAAGTGGGACACCTGTCTTTGTCCAACCAAATCCATGTCAACAGGCAGAAAATAGTGATTCTGATTGGAAAATTGTTCTCAAAGGTCATCTTGAAATGCAATTTTTCATTAAATGTTTTTTCCTTGGGGGCATGACAGCAAAGGCAGGACAGAATTTATGACAATATTTTACAAATGTGAAGCATCGTTTCAGCTTTCAAACTTATAGTTTTGGAATCTGTGACTTTCGGTAGAGATTTAGTTTGCCCGTGTACATGTCATGGACATGAATCATAATGTGTTTACATATTTTTGTAGACTTCACCTGCTCTTTTAATTGTTTGTTGTTGTTTGGTGGTCATGGAAATGCAGATATTCTGGACTTTCTGTGGATTTCACACATCTGTATTTATATCACAGCCCTGATGCTACTCTGAAACTGGATGTTAACGTTCCTCCGCCTGTACCAGGGGCCTTTGGCCACAACAGAGAACTTGAAATCATCATAAAAGTGAAAAAAAATAGTAACTTAAACTTAAAAAATGTACCTGAAAATCTAAATTTGATATGTAATTTAACCCAGTGGTCACCAACTCTGGTCCTCGAGATCTACCATGTAGCAGGTTTTGGTGTTTATTGTTTAGTTTGGTACAACCGGCCTGATGTAAATAGGAAGGTTGTCCAACTACTTGTTGTCAGCTTCTGGACCCACCTGTTAATGAGCCATTGATTTGAGTCAGATGTGTTGCTGCAGGGAAACACTAGAAACCTGCAGGGTGGTAGGGTGTCACCACTAATGTAACGGATATTTGACCAACAGAGGAAACTCTGTTAATCCTGGTACGTTAAACTTTTTAACTTATCAAGGTTTATCTTGATAATGCTGGAAAATCTCTTATAGAATTAAATGTTTTGTTTTGTCTGCTAATGGAGGCAGAGTTTCAGGGTCAGGCAAACAGCCGAATGCTAATTTAAGAAAAACAATCTGTGATGGATAAATCGATGCAAGCTGCAGCCACTGTGGCAACGATCTGTTCGGGAAACAAGGAAACTCGTCTCTGGTCTTTGGCAGTACATAAGAGCCACATAGGAAAAGCCCTGTCATGCTGTGAGAGGTTTTTTTCTACTAAAAACTTCCTAAAACATGTCTTTCTTTGTTTAAACATGCTAGAAGCAATGAAGTTTAAACTTGTCAGTCTCATTTTGATTTTTTTATGACCATCAATATCTTTTCTGATGAGGACATTTTTAGTCTCTTCACAAACAACTAGTAATTAGAGGTAACATTTTTAGCTTGTGTTTTGGGTGTGGAGTCCTTTTATTAATGTATCTGCTATTTTCTTTTCCATATGTCAAATATATAACAGTAATCCATCAATAATCTCGTCAAACACTGACCCCGTGGGAGAGCGGCGAGCGCTGCTGGCTTGCACCCGGCCGGTGCTGTGGATAGATTACCGCTGGGAGGTAATCCTGTCTGAAATCATCCTCAATGTGAAGAATAAGCTTAAAATCACCTTCTTGAGTTTAAAAGCTCGCTCAATATGTTCTCAGCCACAAACAGGGCACATATTTTATAGCGTTTACTTTTGACTGAAATATTAAGAGCTTTGCAAACATTTTACACACCACAGCATTTCTTTTTAACTATTGTTGTATATCTTCATTATACCTGAGTATTTATGAAGAGAATATGGTAGATAATACTGGTTAAATGAGGTCCTGCCCCAAGTGGAGAAGTTTAAGTGCCTCAAGTATCTTAAGTTAAAGTATCTCGGGGTCTTGTTCATGAGTGAGGGAAGGACGGAGCGGTAGATGGACAGGCGGCGTGGTGTGGCATCTGCAGTGATGCGGACTTTGCATCGGTCTGTTGTGGTGAAGAAGGAGCTGAGCCAAAAGGCAAAGCTCTCAGTTTACTGGTCGATCTACATTCCTACCCTCACCTATGGCCAGGAGCTGTGGGTAGTGACAGAAAAAACAAGATCACAAAAACAAGCAGCCAGAATGCGTTTCCTCTCCAGGGTGAATGGACTCGTCCTTGGGGATAGGGTGAGAAGCTTGGAGGGGCTCAGAGTAGAGTTGCTGCTCCTCCACATCCAGTGGAGCCAGATGAGGTGGCTGGTCACCTCATCTCAGGTATCTGGTCAGGATGACGCTGAAGGAATTTTATCTCTCTGCTGGCCTGGGAACGCCTCGGGATCTCCCTGGATGAGCTAGAAAATGTGACCGTGGAGAGGGAAGTCTGGGCTTCCCTGCTTAGGCAGCTGCAGTTTTTTGACCTGACCGATCAGGTCAAAAAACTGCCACAGAGGCACAAGGAACAGACAAACAAATAATCAAATAAATAGTGTGTGTGTTGTGCATGCAGCTGCTTTGGGACATGTGTAAGTGAATCTCCTGACTGAGAATAAATGGATCTGTGCACTCATATGTGATGCTGAACAAGTGTCCCTGAAGTCATAACCCAGTCCCCATCAGCCAGCTGTTTCTGGCCATTAATCAGCTTGTTGCATGTTTGACCTCTGCAGACCACCCAGGGGATGTCTCAGGATCCGGCAGAGTCATGATGACTGAGATAATCGATATATCTTGTTCTTCATCGTCCAGTCACATCCATTTTTTTGTAACATCTGCCTGATCCTGCGGACTGTCATGCTGGAGCATATCCTTGCTGAGACTGAGAGAAGCACATCCTGGAGAGAATGGCAGTCCATCACGCAGAGATACACACATCCATTCAAGCCCACTTAATCTCCTCCAACTAGCTTAGACTCAACCTGCTGTCTGTGTCTCTGGAATCCAGAAGAAAACCAGATAAAAGCAGCAGCAAACACAAGAAGGTCAGCTCTTTCTGGTCACTAACCCTTAAAGCTCTGTTAGCTCAGCAGTGTCCCCAAATGCTATCATTTACACTACTATTCAAAAGTTTGGGGTCACCTTGCCATGGGATTCAATAGGGAAGTGAGCCCAAACTTTTGAACGGTGTAGATGGCTTAAATGGTTCTCTATGACTGGAATAAAGCCAAAAAGGCCTTTTTGACATGCGGTGGAGCTAAAGAGCAGCTGAGTTGGAGTTGCTTTTGTGGTGACAGTGGGTACGTAGTAGCATAAATGGCAAAAAAAAAAAACTCAACTTCAAACTCAACATGGTAAGATGGGCATATTCATGTAATTCTTTTTAGTTTGAAGGGGAACATTAATGGGGGTTCTAACAGACAAATACAAAAACACAGAACAAAAAATGACAGTGGGCAAGACAGACAAGACAAATGGACACGAGTACTGGTAAACATGACCAGATAGTTAGCATATGTTTTATTGTGTGCTATGCTTCACATCAGGAAGTTGTAGTTGGAAATGTTGAGGATGGTTTCATATTTAGTATATGTGAAGAGTGTGTGTTTCATGTAGCAGGAGTCATGGGCGATATATGTGTGTAGGGAGGGGGATAGAGGGCGTATTGTGTTTCATTTATGTTAAAAGAGTGAACAGTGGTTCTTTGTGTGTATTCTGAGATTATGTTTGTGCAGTGGTTGATGTGACATGAGTGCCCTGATTTCTAGTTATGGAGGACGACTTTCTTAGCAACAGAGAAATGAGTAAAGGATTTCTGAATTTGAATGGGATGTCCTAAAAAAATTTAAAATTAAT
>CM047982.1:31321033-31359874 GCA_026261665.1 Melanotaenia duboulayi
AGTGGAAAGAAAATGGCAAAAACTGGTTTTGACTTAACCAGAATCCAGTATGGACTTGTTGCTTCTGGTCTCTTGGGCCAGGAAGTGTAGCAGAAACTCCCTTTAACTCTTCTAAAGATGAAGCACCTGCTTTTCCCTCAAACTAAATCCTTGAATGCAAGCTTTAAATCATGCTATAGAGATGCGTCATGTTAAGCATGGTTAAGCATGTTCTGCTGATGCTCTGCTTGCGTGATGCCGCCGGCACATCTAGAAAACTCAATAAGTTTAGCAATTTGTGTCCAGGAGTTCACATTGGAGAATTTATTTATGTTATTTTTACCAGCAGATACAATAAGCATTAATGTGTCAGCAGTTTAGTGGGGAGGCCTTCATTGAGATAAATGTCTGGCTGCTTGGCTGATAATACAGAAAGGAGGTGGGGGGAGTGTTGACTCAGCATTTGGCAAGAAAAAGGGAATGACTTACAGGTAACTTTAGAGGTCGATTAACTCTGCTGAACACGCTGGACTAAAATGAATAAGCTTCGATTTACATTTAGACTTCAACAAAAGCTTTACATAAAAGAAACTTCAGAAAGAGAAAGAAATTGATGAGAATGTCCTCCCCATCCCCCGAAGTTTCAGGACCGACTGTGCTGCACAAAGTGTGATTTATCTGGTACAGACACCACTCTGGCACTTAAAGTCCACAAAAAGCTTTAAGAGCCCAGAGCAGAGAGCAAAAAGAGGAGGAAATGAGCCACTACAAAATGTCTTTTTTTATCATTTTTACAGCCCAGACTCAGGGGCTGTAATTCTTCCAGACAGACTATTTTATTTGGTCTCTCAGGACGAGGCCAGGGGAATCAACAAGGTGAGAAAAAGTGTAGTTGGGGGTTGGAAATGAGCCGTATCCTGTACTGAAATCTTCATTTCGATGCATCAAAATGACACCATTTTACAGCTTAATTCATTCTGAAAGATGTTTTTAGCAACATTGGTTTCAGCGACGATGTGGAGTCTTTACTTTCTGTAACTGAAATGAATCTTTTCTGTCCTCCAAAGCCATGATCGCACGTTGTTACACTGCCAGTGAGTGATAACACCACTACATCTCAGCTAAAGCCACCCAGATACATTTCACATCATCCACTCTTTCATATCGATAACTGCTACCTGAGTCAGGTCAGCCTCACCGCTTCGTTTTAACTAAACTTTATTTACTGCTTCTGGATGCTACGATTATCTATTTCACTGTAAACTGATAAAGTGTGTGGTTTATAGACCCTTAGCTCTTAAAGTTTATAAATGCAAGTAGAACCTGCTGTTACAGTCAACATTTTACATCTACACTAAGAGATGGACATAATTTATCCAGTTTTCATTTCTCACCTCTCAAATGCTTTTCTCTTTAAATGTCTCGCTGTTTTAAGACAACCATTTTTTTTTACCATTTTCAAGACAACGGTTGAAAACTGAAAGATGTTCGGTTAACACCACTGTAAAGTCGAACATTTGCTGCCATTTCCTTTTTCTTGATCAAAATCTATGGTTTTGCTTAATTTTCTCATTTTAAAGCCGTTATTCAGGTTTTGTTAAACTAGCAGTCTGATTAATAATAAGTCATTTTCAGCAGAGAAATACAAACACAATCACAATATTATAAAGAAAATTACTGCAGGTAACAGGACGAGCATGTATTAATGACAACTGTAGTCCACTTAGAGAAAATTCTGCATCAGTGCATGTTTTACAACTTTACAACTACCATATTTGAATAGTAACTTTATCAGGTACACCTTGTTAGTACTGGGTTAGACCCCGTTCTGTGGAATGTGACTGTGTAGTGGGAATGTCACTATTACTCAATTCACATTCAATCGCTGTATTAAACACCACCCGATAAATTAATCATAAAAATCCCTCAATATTGACACCTTACATAAAATATTATGTCTGACCCATAACAGCAAATCAGCACAACTTGCTCACGGAACAAAAACAGCGTTATTTGATATATCAAATGGCTCATCTTGTAGATATAAGGGTTTAAAACAATTAGAAACTTCATAAATAAGGTGGATTAAGTGTTTTTGTTTGGTTGGTTTTTTTGGAAGATTCAATTCACTGATGTGACAAGGCATCAAATTAAGCTTCACTCACCAAGATAATGCCAAGTTTGATGTTTTACTTTGAATAATAATTTCCACTGATTAACATCTTTGCATTAACACATTAATTCTGACAGCCCTAATTAAAACTTAAAGATGTATAAGGATTGTTTATGTGACTTTAACCATTTGTAGTGTTGGGAAATTAACACAAAATTGTGATAATCATTAAACCGGNATAAGGATTGTTTATGTGACTTTAACCATCTGTAGTATCACAAAATTGTGATAATCATTAAACCGTGATTTTTATATATTGTACCAAGAAATTCTGTAATCGTGACATACTGTGGATGCCATTGGAGTCCAGTGAACTCATGAACTGATCTGAACTTTGTGACATGGTACATTATCCTGCTGGAAGTAGCACCAGCAGATGCTACACTGTGGTAACTAGTTTAATTGTTATTTATGATCTGTGCCAGTGGCATGTAGATGCTAAACAGAAGGGGCCCCAGGATGGAACCTTGGGGAACTCCACTTGTAATTCTTGTCTGCACAGATGTAAAATTACCTATTGACACAAAGTACTTTCTGTTCTTTAAATAAGATTTTAACCAGTGTATTGCAGTGCCAGAGAGGCCCACCCAGTTTTCCAGTTGTTAAAGCAATATATTGTGGTTGACTGTATCAAATGCAACACTGAGGTCCAGTAACACTAAGAATGACATTTTTCCATCATCTGTATTTAAACACATGAAAAGAAAACACAATAAAGTTAATTGTTTTGTATTTATTCACTTGTTTGAATAAAGATGTCAGTTTCATGTAATGCAAAACTTGGACATGTTATGATTTAGTAATGTTTTCTAAAGTACTATTAATCAAAACCCTTCATTTCTATGGTTTGAAAGTAAAATATACTTTACTGTCTACAGTTTGATACAATTTGGTAAATATGATAGATGTTACCCACCTTCTTAGGTTTTTTTTATATCATCATTTAGATATTTTCTCCTGTTTTGTGATGGCCAAGGTGTATTATCGGGTAGTAACTTATAGAAATATGCAATAGTTAAAGGAGTTAAAAATCACAGAGTTTTATGGCCACATTTTCTTTCCCTGGCTGCTTTTCCCCACCGGCTGGGCTTCTCTGTATCCTCGTCCAAAGCTCCGCCAACCTCACTCATAATCAGCAAATGATTTGGAAGAAGCTTTAAATTATTGCAGAGTTTGAGAAGTTACCCAATTCTGAAGTATTCCTTCTTCAAAAATTTCTTTGGGATGGTTAGGTTGTAATTACTCCTCCAGATATCTAAACCTAAGTGTTTATTTCCTGCCCTGAATTCTGTGTTCATCTGGGACAGAGGAATGAGAATGACAGATGGCAAAGGTTTCTGTGTCTGAAGTCATTTTTGGAAATGCCTGGGAGGTCACTGCACAGAAATGTCACTGGAAAACTCTGCCATTAAAAGCTCAAAAAGCTGTGGCTGATGGCCCTGAGCCTTCATTAAATATTAAGAGTGGCTGAGTGCAGTGTCTGGTAACAGCAAGATTGTCTGAGATCAACCGCATGAAACCGGTGAGATGGAGAAGGAGGGTAAAAGAGAGGTGAGGTGGGGTGGAAGGGGAAGAGATAAAGGATGGGCATGCTGATTCCTCCTCCTGTGATCTCTGTGCCCTGTGTCCCCACTCCCACAGAAAAGATTGTTCAGTCAGTCTCCAGATGCTTACAGAAGAGACGTCTGCAAAGGGAAAAGATAAAGGAAAGCTGCAGATAGATGCAGTCAAGCGAAACATTGCCTGCAATGACAACCACTCCATAAAGGTCACTACTACTTCAGATAGCAGGAACTGTGTCATGACCAACATGGCTGCCTATCACTAACTAAATAAATATTCCAACCCTCTCGACAGCCATGCTCTGAGAATGAGAGAAACAAAGTGTCACAATCACATTTCTCTGTTCTTTCTGTCCTGGCACCTGCTGTCTGCAGGCATCCCAGCTTTAACAGCAAAGAAAAAGGCTTCAACAAGTGTTTGAAGCTCTCAGACTGGCTGCTTCCTCCATTTGAAAAATAGATCATCAAACCAGCCCAGGTTGAAAATTCTTAAATGGATGATTTTGAATGTGAATTGGTATCATTTTCTTTTTGTATATGAGCCATCCTTGCCTGACTGGTGTCACAAGTGTCAGACTGAAGTCACAAAATGCTCATATGATAAAAACATTTCACTAAAAACATCACCTGTTGATTTGTTAACTCCCATTTTGATGCTTTAATTTCTGCAATTTTTTATGCTTCTTTTTTTCTAACAAGTTAGGGGAGTTACTTTGTGACTACTACATAAGCTAGCAAAGCTATAAGGCCTAGTTTGTGACTGCTACATAAGCTAATAAGGATAGCAGGGCTAGCTTGTCCTGCTGTAGGCCTATTAGCTAGCAAAGCTAGAAGGCATAGCTTGTGACTGCTATGCTAGCCCTGTAAGCTTAGCAGCTGTTGCTCCTTACCAAACTATTTAGTCCATCAAGAGAGACAAATTATTCACAAAAGGAAAGACTTTCCAGGCCTCAGGTAGCATGTTAAATGTTAAAGTTCATGAGAGTCCAGGTAGAAAAAGACTGAACCAGGATTGCTTGTTTGGAGGGGGAACTTCCTAGCTTTAAAACCTAAACCCTACTCTACATTGTCATGCAGAGAGATGTCTAGAGTCAACATATGTAAACTCTGTAGCGAGTTAGTGATTGTGGTTCTTGACTTATACCTATCAGACCAACTAAACCTATAAATATTATTTGAACAAATGCTCCACATCACAGCTTTTGACCACATTTCCAGCTGTTTCACATGGACATCAGCAAACAGACCATTATCAAGGAATTACAGAAAAAACTTCAAATCTTTTTGTTTCTAAAGGAAGGGAATACTGTAGCTTCTTTAAAAAGTCTTTCTATTTAAGTGAAAGCTTTTGCCAACAGTTTCTAATGATTAACGTCTTCCAAGACAACTCTTCCTGACCTTAATGTGATTGTAATTGAGGTCTGGTCATGAACAACTGCATGACTTAATAAAGAGAAAGACATCACTATGTAAAGACAAGGTGGGAAGTTGACCATTTCTTCCTTAAAAGCAAACATCTGTTCACATAAAAACAACTGTTTGGTGTTGACAACTGATAAGGTACAGCAGGTGGAGGGCAGGGCTGCTATCAAAAAACATCCCCACGAGCCGTTGCTGGCACCAGATGAAGAACCACTTCAATTATTAAGCACAAAGCAGCACAAACATGGCAACATGCCATCACTATGTGTGACTAAAACACACTTTATTTTTCAAAGGCAGCTTTGAGGATCCAGCCAGAAATACAGTTTGCTCCTAGTGTTTGTTGTGCACCTTTAATGCAACAGAATATCTTGATAATGGTTCATTCAAGTCTGCAAGTGAGGTCGCGCTTAACCAGAGCTGCTGTTGGAAAATCAAAACCGGAATTAATGACAGAAAGCCATGCAATCAAAAGGGAGGGACGAGGGCAAATGCCTTTTAAGTAGACAAAACATCCTTCTCTTAAAGACTCTCTAAAGGCAAGAAACTGAAAATGCATGGATGTGTTCTCCATCTGAAATCCACACTGGTCTTTTTTACATTTTCTTCTCTATCTTCTTGGTGCAGCAGGCGCTCCGGTAAGCTCGGCTTGACCTTGAAACAGGAAGCGGCAGCGAGCTTGAAGAGTAGCTAATCACTGCATGTGAAGCTCTCGCTGTGTCTGGGTGTGTGTGAGAAAACACATTGCTATTAAGAGTTTTATAATGCTCTTAGTTTCATGGGAACACTCCCCTGACACCGCATTATCGTTCACAAGCACACACTCCAGTCCACTGACCAGAACAACCTCATCTGTTGCTATTTAACAGTGAATGAGGAGGTTAAATGGCTGATGCAAAAGTAAAGGCAGCCATCAAACACACATATGGCTTGAAATCAAAGTCAGACCTGTTAGAGTGTTTGAAGGAGAAAAGACAAGCAAAGAGTTGAGCAAGAGGAAGGATGTGATCAAATTGGTGTAAAGGTTTTAGGGGAAATGTGTTGTTCGATAGCGCAGCTTTGGATGTGTCAGACACAAAGGATGTATGGCCAACCAAAGCCCAGAGACGCTGTAAAGAGACTGAGGTGGATCGATGTCTATTCTGACCGTCTGACAGGAAGATTCAGACTCAGCACTGAGGGGAAAAAAAGAATATGAAGGAAGGCGAGTCCAGGAATGATTCTTAGATGACAAAAGTCTGGGGCTAAACAAAGAAGGCACAAGTTGCTGGGAAAGGAGTCAGCTATATTTAGCATTTCTGCCTCCTTGACTGATCACCACTACTGAAACTAAATGAAAGAAGAACTGTTTAAACTTATCAAAAATCAGTTATGATGCCTGTAGCTGGAAAAAAAAACATGACTGTGATGACTTTGTACGTTGTGTGAAGTAACAGTAGAGCCATCACCAACATTTCAAGAGACAACTGTCTGCCATGGAAATAATTACGATTAATTATTGACTTTTAATGTTGCTATAATAACCTTATTTTACAATAAACACTCATAGCCACTTTATCTAGTCCAGATCATCAGAAATACCGAACCAGTCAATCACATGGCAACAACTCAACATATTTTGTCATGTAGACATGATGAAGACGACTTGCTGATGTTCAAACTGAGCATCAGAATGAGGAAGAGGTCATGATGGTTGGTCTGAGTATTTCAGAAACTACTGATCTACTGGGATTTTCACCCACAACCATCTCTAGGGTTTACAGAGATGGTCTGAAGAAGAGAAAATATCCAGTGAGCAGCAGTTGTCTGGACCAGAATGTCTTGTTCATGTTAAAGGTCAGAGGAGAATGGGCAGACTGGTTGAAAATGATAGAAAGGAAACAGGAAGTCTGATAAGCACTGGTTCCAACCAAGATAAGAAGAAAAGCATCTCTGAACACACAACACGTCCAGCCTTGAAGCAGATGGGCTACAGCAGCAGAAGACACACCGGGTGCCTCCTGCCAGCTAAGAACAGGAAACTGAGGTTGTGAGGTGAGGTGATTCACACACACTCACCAACACTGGAAAATAGAAGATGGAGAAACGTTGCTGGTCTGATGAGTCTCTGTTTCAGCTCCACATTAAGATGCTAGGCTCAGAATTTGGTGGAAACATCATGAAAACATGGATCCATCCTGCCTTGGATCAACACTTCAGGCTGTTGTTTTGGGTTTTTGACAACCGGATTTCCATCAAACACAGTGATGTCTGACACTTTGCTGCATCCATCGTGAATTTGACGTTTCATTACAAGTTCTACGCTGCTGATTTGGCCACAAATGCTTAGAATCGGTAGAAGTCTGTTTAAATACCTTTCATTTTTTACTTAAGAAAATACATTAAACATCATTAAAAGTTTTCATTTTTTGACCAATGAAAGCAGGGACTCTTCGCATTTAGGAACTAGGCACAGCTTATTATTCTTGTTAAGACAATTTAAAATAATTACCATAAAAGCTGTTGCAAATTATTTTTGTGGTGATAAAATTATTTAACAACTTTCTTCACCTCTAAGTGTAAAATGTTTTTTATTATGATTTGATGTTTTATTTGTTGTAATTTTATCTGTACAGCACTTTGGGTACCCTGGGGTATGATAAGGTGCTATAGAAATAAAGGTTGATTGATTGATTAATAAAATGTGGGATAACAGATAACAAATCAAAACAACTTTCTTTTTAGAAGATGTGTTTGCAGAAATGCTGTTAAATCTGCTAACAGTTTGCACATCTGTATGAGTTTGATCCAGTTTATCTCTTTCAGTTCTTAATATTGTAAAACCTTCAGCTTCCTCACAAAGTAAAACCGCCCCATCCGATTTGGCTTAATGTACAGTATGTGTTGTAATATGTTAACCACATCCTAAAGCAAACAAAATTAATAAGGGCAGATTAACGCTGCTTGAATTCAGGATGTTTAAACTCGCAAAGTGCCAAGTCTTCCCAACCCCAAGTGTGCAGCATGAGCCGTCCTAATCCTGCCCCCACCACCGCCATCCCCGTCCAGCTGCATGCAGCTCCCCGTGCCATCATCGAATTAAGACAGAGCGTTTAGGGGGCTGATTTCAGAGTGCTTTCAGGTCAACGAATACAACTCTGAATGATAAAATAATCCCTTCTGCCTGCAGACTTCCCAGTGCTTACAGTAACGTCACAAGCAAGGACTTATCCCAGCATGAGTAAAAGCTAATAAACACACTCCTGCACATCACTTACTTCTGCAAACTTTCATTATCATACAGGCAGGGATCTGTAAGCAACAACCAACCAAATCCTCTAAAACAAAATGTTATCCATAAATTAAAAAATTTGGAACTGCTAACACAACCTTGGGCAGAATGTGTTAGCAATGCTTCTCAGTTATTTAACCCTTTATTGCCGTATGTATCATACTTGATACATGCAGTGTATGAGACCTTTTGCATCAATTTATAGTAAAAACTTTGCTCAAAACCCAGATACAACCTGTATCTTCTGCCCCTGGTGGACTCTGTTTGCACTATAATAATTTAGGTGCATGGTGACAATTGATAAATATATATATTTTTTTTAAGTATTTTTCTTAATTATTATCTACATTTTGTTAAAGGACCAGATAAAGACTTTTGATTTAAAAAATAAGAATTTTTTTTACCAATTTTCTTTCTGTTGTTTGTCTGAGTTCATTCTCTGTGACACTGGCAATTAAATCTAAAAATAAAATACAGACAAACCGTCATAGGATCCTAGATTTCTTTTTAAAAGGCCCACTGATTTAACCACTTTATAATCCAATTTTAGGAGAGAGCCTAAAAGATTACTGCCACAAACTGAAACTGGATAGTGATTGAAGAAAATGAAAGGGAATAGTTCATAGCGTTAATACAATAAATGAATAAATACTAATAATAAAAAATGTTTTCAGAGGTTTAATTTGTCTTTGTTGTAAATCAGCATTATGTATGTGTTCATTTCTAATGTACTGTGCCCTAAAATCAACAAAGCACCCCAGGAACTATGTCATGCTGAAATCTTTGATTTTTGATTCATTCTTTATTAGTGGTATTTATTTTTCTATACAAAAGGGGAAACAGCTTCTCTTCTGTTTTCATAAACTCTCTCCTCCTCAGACTGCTTCCACAACTTCAGCTCCTGCTTTTTATGAACACTCAGGAGGCTTGTCAACAACCCTTAAAAAGGCTTGAACTCAATTAAGGTTGATTTCTGGATTAGCTACTTTGAAGAATAGAAGCTAATTACGGCAAATCATGTTGCTTTTTGAACATAGCCGAACTAGTCAGCATGTTTAATATTAACAATGTGTTAAATCCAATGTTTTATGTGACAAACACACATAGAACTTGGGAGGGAAAAGCTTTTATGGTCTCCATCATTGCTAAATACAAGTTTGAATGTTAAGTTATGGAGCACTGTAAAGAAGTTTGCCTCTGACACCAGCTAACACCAATCACTTTAAAGCTTCTTGACCTCAAATCTTCCCCAGAAAGTCTTACTGGTTCAGTGACTGCAAGCACAATCATGCAAACACAGCTGAACCACACAAGGGAAGGAAGGGAAGCTCCCCCTAAGCCACACAACAAAAGCTGCAGAGTGCAGAGTACAGCCAGCTACATCACTTCTTCAGCCATCGATGTGGCAACACGGAGCGATGGTCAGCAGCCTCCACCGAGATTTCAAAGTGAAGCATGACAGGATTCAGCATGAATCACAGGGGTGTGCCATCTGAGGTTAAATTCGATTTGATTATTATTCAGGATACTTTGATTCAGTTATTAAATAACTGTCAGGGTTTTCAGTGCATCTTTGGTCCCCATTCAGGGTTGTTTGTTTTCCTTCATACTCCTAAATCCATTCAATGTCCATTAATTCAAGTAAGCAATCATACATATTTCTACTCGCTTTTATTTATGTCAGACATTAAATAAATCCAACACATATCCAACATGTTTTCCCATGGCTACTACAGGAAAATGCATTAATAATAGCTAGGATCAACAACCGGTGTTGTGTATGTTGGCATACGTTGTCAGAACAGCTACTCTTGGTTAATGCACATGTGTAGCACAGAAAACTACAAATAACCCATCAATTCAGCAGCACTGGCTGCTCAGAAATTACACACTGTAGTTTAATGTGTTTTATTGCATATTAACTGCACAGTGCTCAGGTGTATCTCTTGTATGACTAAACCTGAGGGAACATACACTTAAAAACTGACAATAATGTATGAAACTGTACTTATAACAGTTTTTTGTTAAGGGAGCTCATAATGTTGTTTAAACACTTATTGTAGCATTGACTTATTAGCATAGCATTAGCAGTGCCATCTCTCAAACTGGGTGAGACTGAACATGTAATGATTAACTCTGAAAAACTATTGGGAAATAAAATATTACATATAATTGTAGCCTATCTATCAAAACGGCATACATAGCTATGCTGTTTTAATAAAGTAGTTTAAACTGGCAAGGCTATGGTATGCGATTCTGACAATGCATGTCANCTGGCAAGGCTATGGTATGCGATTCTGACTATGCATGTCAAACCGTTAACACCGGCAGCTTCTTCTCCTCCTCTAACCTGAGCTGGAAATACATGAGGTGCTGCCGAATGTTTGTAGTATTATCATATTTTATTTTTGGCTTTAAACAACTTGCAACCTTGTCCAGACCTTGTCCATTCTCATGTCCATAAAAACCAAAATATCTCCAACATGTAGCCTTCAAACCCGATGAGTAAATCTCACGCTCAGTAACAGTAGCTGAAAGGCTAGCTGCTTGCTGCCTTCTTGTATCTCTGCTGTTTATTGTTCGCCACCTGGACACTTTAGGGGGACAGACTAGTCTGTCCTTAATATGTCCCGGTGGAACACGCGACTTTCATGGTCAAGCCAAACTTTGCGGCGGTGTTCCTGTCATTTAATTATTATGAAAAATAATACATTTTAAAAATGTAGGAATTGGAATTGGCTTGGCATGTGTTGCACCGTTTAAAATGGATTAAATAGTGAATTAGGCCACCGCTAGAGGACAAGACAACTGCAAATGCAGGCAGCAGCAAGTAAGGTTTTTTCAGAGTATTTCTGGAGCTCCCTGGATGTCTCTGAGCTGGCTGAGTCTGACATGTGCTGAAAATAAGCCATGACTCAAGAATTCTATGTGATCAGCCTCGTGTGGCTGGTTTGCATTAGATAACAAAGTCTGCCTGTTTGTGATGCTGCTTTAAAATAAAAGGCCTTCATCCGAAGTCATGTTTCAACACAACTAAAGATCTGGCAACCTCTAGTCACTGTAACTAAATCGATGACACTGTCTCAATGATGTCACTACATTGTAAAAAAGAGATATTACAACCCAACATGGACCAAGCTAATGTCTTCACTTATCATAGTGATGTCTGGCTTACGAGACCTGCAAAGGGCAACCATTTAATCACACTTTTGGAAAGAGACGGATTAATATTATAACCAGCAGAACAAGCTATCTGGGTTCTTTTTGTTGTTGTTTTGTGTACACATGTGCATGTGTCATGTATAAGACATTCACAAATAATTGAGATGAAGGCTGCTGCTGTATCTGATTTCCAGTTTACAAATGTACTGTACAAAAAAAACCTCTCAATAGCAATATTTTCAAAATATGCATAAAAGGAGTTACACTTGATGAGACTAGCGCAGCTTTGATTTTTTTGTTTGTTTGTTTGTTTGTTTTTACATTTTTACTTAAAAATAGCTACACAAATCTAAAACATTTAATCAAAACACTCACACATAGACATAGCATCACATTTAACAGGCAGAGATGGGAGCATAACGAAACGTGACCATCAGGCTGAACACCCAGTTCGACTCCACTGACGTTTACTGTAAAGATGTCTTTTAAGGATTCACTGTTACCCAATAAAAACTACTTCGTCAATTCCAGGTTAGTTTCGTAGCTTGTGTAAAAAACAAACACTATAAAAAATAAAATAAAATATTCTTTTCCTGGACTGTGATGACGCCCACTCCCATCAAACACAACAAAGACGTAGGACAAGCAAACCACTCACTGGAATACATCAGTTTACAACGTTGTGCTGCATGGCAGGAAAATAAATTAGTTTTGCTGTGAGACTGTATGTGCATGTGCCAGGAAATAAGACAGGGAATGATGAGAGTGGGGCCACTGGGAGGCTCTGGTCAGCAATGCAATGCAAGGCTGCAGGCTCTCATTCTCCTTTGGTCACCAAATACTGTTTCTCCTGTTTGGCTTTTAGAAATAATGGATTGATGATTTTTTTTTTTTTTTTTTTATAGAAAGATCACTTATGCCCATTCAGACCACTACAGCTTCAAATATCATGTGAAGACGAGGGCTCACTCAGTTTATCTTGTGTTGTAAAAACCAAAGACCTGTTCTCTGGATCCAGATGTTTATATGGCTGAGATACCACAGAGAAAGAAATGCCACACCTTACATTTGTGAAGAAAACTCGGAGGAAACAGATGCACTGAATGCACATGTGGCACATCTAAACAGACTTTCAAAGAAAATAATTTACTAATTGATCTGCATAAAAGGCTGAAATGAAATTAATTCAACAAAGCCGACCACTCTGCAAAGAAAAAAACTGCTATTAAATCAAATACAACAGAACATCTTTATTTTCCCATCCAAATGGATCATTATTGCATTTGTTATACAAGTATGGCTGGAAAAAGAACTCAGTTTACCAATATAATTGTGTTTTTTCATTTTCCAACAGTACTGTAGGGGCAGTGTGTAACTCAACTGGTTGAGCAGCTGCTCTATGTAAAGAGGCTGCAGCTCCTCGGTGCAGCCGGCCCAGGTTCAAGTCCCGGACTGGGGCTCCTCGCTACAGGCCTTTCCCCGCTCTCTCCAACCCAACTTTCCTGTCTGGCTGCTATTAAAATAAAAGCTACTAGAGCCCAGAAACCTTTAAAGTAAATAAATGAGTGCTGTATGTTAAATGAACATTGTGATATTTGAACGTCTAATTTTGAAACCTAAGTGTTTATTTCATATCAATCTTACCGGGTCTGAGCAAGTGCAGTGCTGCTCTTAAAAATAACTGTAAAAAGCTTCAGTTTTCTAAAACAAGTACCAAAAATAAAGGCAAGCCTACACATAATCGAGCAGATGTTAAAAAGAAAAAGAAAAAGCTGCATGAAAGTTAATTAGCAACACAAATGATCTCAAACTCAGTGTTTCAGAGCTTTTGCTGTAAAATGATTCTGTTTTTCTGCTTTGGTACAAACCCAAGAATAAACAGTCCTCAGGATGTGTGTCATGTTGTCATCTCTGATCCATTCAAACCATTAACATGTTGAATCTGCAGAATCAAACAGCCAGAAATGAAACAGCTGACAGTGAGATGCACTTTACAGCTAGTTGCTGATGTAAACAGCTTAATCCTGAAATGAGACGTGTGTTGCACTCACACTACTGACGCTAATCTCAACAAGATACGAGAGAGAAAAGCACAACACAAGCAAGAGACTGTGTGATGTTGCCATCAAATATGCTCTGATTTCCACCTACAATATGATCCAGTTAGTTTTCAGTCAGCATGCAGAACGTGCAGCGATTTATCATCAGCATGTTGCTACTGGGTGACACATTTTCTGCTTCTCTGCAGTTTGTCCTTGATCTATTCCTCACTGAACACATCAGGAAACTCTGCTGGTTATATTAAACCAACAGTTGTAAGATGCTTGCAGAATCTATGCAGGTCCCACTTTACATAAAAATGCTCAGACTCAAGTAAAAATCCAGAATAACAATGAAGCAGAATCTCAGATGGATTGTGTTGCGTTGCATTAAACAAGCATCAAATATCTGAAGACTTTCAGTCATGAAGGAAAATATGAAAAAAAATACACCTTAATAGGAAGAAAATGTTTTTACAGGTGTCAGTTCTGAACCAAAGTCCACAGATCCAATGAAATGTATCTGCTCTGAGGTCAAGTGTCAGATCATTCAGTTGCAAGCATTAAGCAATATCATTCTGAAGAGTTGCCCATCCGATGTAATGCCAAACATCCTGGGATTTAAGATTCAGCCATTTAAACTAATAGTCTGATTGATTATCCTCATTTACTTAGAAAGCATAATGGAAAATAAGGAAATGAACAGATTAAAGACTGCAAAATGAAGATTAAAGAAGTGCCAAAAATTCTTTCAAGCTGTCGTATACAAAAATCTGTGCTGTCTTTGAGTTTTTAAAACTAAAGCTCCCAGCAGCCTTTTCAACATTAAAGAGCATCTTCCAATCACAACCACCTAATGCAGCCTTTCCGTACTTTTTCCAAATAACTCATTTAGACTCTTTTGGAATAAACAGATCATGGACCATACATAAATATACTAAAGGAGGACTCTTCTCCAAGTCTTTGATGTATCAACTCTAAATCAGGAGAGGCCAACTAAATGTAAGATTCAGAAAATAAAAAAAGGATCGTGTTCACCAGTAGGGGGAGCTAAACCTGTTTAGAGTTGATGCATTTCAGAACCTGCTGTCTGCGCGCAGGCATGTGTGTGTGTGTGTGTGTATGTGTGTGTGTGTGTGTGTGTGTGTGTGTGTGAATGTATGTGTGTGTGTTTATAATTGATATAAATAATAATTTATATTGACTGCACACCAACTTATGGGGACATCATGTAAATGTGAGAACATTAGTTTTATCTCCATCGGTAAATGGGAATTTCTGAAGGTTAAGACTTGGTTTGAGGGTTAAGTTAGAGTTAACCTGTGATGGTTAAGGTTCAGATAAGGGACTAGGGATGCATAGTGATGGAGAATCCCCACCATTACTCTAAACCAGACATGTGTGTGTGCCTGTGTCTGTAGGGTGGACAGCTCCTGGTGCTGAAAGCTCAGCACTCAGCAGTCAGCAAAAGGCCCTGTTACAAAGAAACTGCCACTTCCCATTAAAAAAAACATTAAAAAAAATAAGCCAGTGTTGACAAGAGGCAACAGATTTACAAATTTTCTTGCACAGTAACGTTGCTGACATGTAGGACCATGTAAAAAGGACACACAACTGTCAGTCACACATAAACTGCTCCATATTTTCAGTGCTTTCGATCAGGAAAAAGCACACAGTAAAACAAGACTGCACAGAATCCAAGACAATACCACATTGCAGAGATGCATCCCTCTCAGCGGAGAGTTTCAGTAAACACCAGTGACAACTCAGTGCAGATGTGTCTACTTTTCTGCCAGATAGAGAGAATCAGGAAGAAGATGAAGAGATCAATGGGTGTTACAGGCAAAGGATTAGAGGAAGATGAATAAGGAGCGATGGAGAGCAGATGGGAGTTGAGAGGAAGACTGGGGAGATCAAAGAAGAAGGGGAGGTGCAGAATTGAAGAAGAAAAGGGGGAGGACACAAGCAAGATGAAGAAAGAGGAAAACAAGGGGTGAAAGATAAAGTTAGTATAGGAGGAGGAGAAGTGTTGCTGTAGATGGAGGCCAACCAGATTGGCAATGAATAGGAGACTGGGAGGGAAAAGTGGGAGATAGGAGGAGGGAAGAATGGAGGATTAGGTGGAGGAATATGAAAGGAGAGGGAACAACAAGGGTGCAAGACAATGAAATAATCATAAAGATGTGAGGATGAGGACTGCAAGTATACGAATAGAAAGGCTTACTTGGTTGGTAGAGAGCTGCATGTTCTGAGAAATGAGCAGCTGGACCAGGATGTGAAGCCCCGACGTGAACAGGCCGGCCAGGATGGCCCAGGTGAGCGGCAGCGGCAGCATGCTATAGGTGGCGAACAGGGTAAAGAGAACGTATCCCACCCCGTCCCCCAGCAGCCCGTAGCCCAGTCCGGCCGCCAGGATCTGCGTGGCCATGGCCACCCAGGTAACCACGCCGCTGTACTGCAGGTAACTGTGCGACGTGGTGTCCTTCCGCACCACCACTAAGGCACAAATAACAACTTCAATGCCGGTGAAGAAGCCCAGGAGCGTCCCCTTGATCGGGTCCATCGGGGAAGAGGACAGGGTGAGGTGCAGCACGAGCAGGGTGAGCTTGGTCATCACGTCCAGGATGTTCATCACCACCACCGACTTGCGCCTCTGTCCCAGAAAGTAACGCTGGTACAGCCGCTCGAGGTCGCGAGACTTGAAGGCGTTCCGCAGGGTGGGGAAGATGACGCCCCGGTACGTGTAGCCCCAGTTCAAGAAGAAGTCCGAGTTGCTGGGAGCGCAGTCGATCTGCAAGAAGCCCAGGTCGCTGCTGGCGCGCTCCGGGAACACTTTAGTCCCGCCGTTGTTGTGCCGGTCTCCAACCGACGTCCGACCCGCTGAGTGCTTCCGTGCGTCCTGACTCGGGTCGAAGGGCTCGTCCGGCCCGATGCCTTTCACCCCTCCTCCGCCTCCCCCGCCCTGCTCGTGAATGAAACGCTGCTCGGTGATGTGCCGCACCGCGTTCTGCCACAGCAGCCGTTTGGGTCGCGCGCTGCCGCTGCTGTTGCTGTTGTTGCTGCTGCTCGGGGTCTTGTTGATGGTGTAAAGCTCCTCGCTCGCGCTGGAGCACCGGACCTCGGACAGCTCCATCGCCGCTTGTTGCTGTCGCTGTTTGCTTGTGAGATCGTTTGTTTCGGTTTGTTTGTTTCCCTCCCCTCCCGGCCGTCAGTTAGATCAGCGATTTTGGGGAGACGACGTCCTCTCGTGCGCATTGAACCGGGGGCGCGTGCTTTTCTCTTGGGTTGTGGCGAGAACGGCACGGGGTAAAGCGCTTTTTGAGGTCATTGTCAAGCAAATTGATCCACTGGAGAAACTGTGCATAAATCCTACTGGAGCAGTAAAGAATATTCCAGGTCGAGCATCATTATGATGGAGCACCACAGTACTCCTTGCTAAGGCTAAAAATCACCAGTTGGCGTGCCCAAGCAGGAGCTCGAGCCACCGTGCGCCAATACTCGGAACCATCAGGATGTCGGGGCGTCACAAAGAGCCGGGATCCGTGATAAACAAGGCGGAGATTGGTTCGTACACGGCACGCAATTGATCTTTGATAGAACCTCAATAGCGGCTCGTGCGTTGTTGGCACCACTGGATCCGATTACTTTGCCATTCTTTTCTTGCTCTGCGTCTGCATGCGCTTATGGTAAAACAACAACAAAAAGCTCCAGCTAAATCCAGTGTTCAGTAACATTCATACAAGAAACCACAAAAAACCAAACAAATCCGGAAAGGTCATCATCAGAGAAAAGCCAAAACAAAAGGAAAAAAATCCACCAGATCGGAATCTTAAAGGCTAAGTCGTCCACGACCCAGAGAAAATGAAAAAATCGCCAAGTTGTTGTTGCGCATGAGGCTCTGCAACAACATCAGTGTCGAGTGCGCGAGCCCCGTAACACGGATCAGCCCTTCTTGTGCGTCTCCATCAACGCGGGGGAACTCGCGCTTGGATGCAACATCTGTCAAACGGGGGGGAGAGAGGTAAACCACACTGCCGTACTCCCGCACAATCCTACAGGATTTTCTCTGTGAGGAGACCGCGCGGTGCGGCCAGGCACGTCTCCATCCAGTAAATAATGCCCGTTATGCCCCCCGTACTGCGCGCGAGGATGAGAGCGGAGCCTCCTTCCTCCTCCTCCTCCTCCACTTCCTCCTCCTCCGGTGAGCCGTCCTCCCGGTTTTCTCTCTCGTTCTTCGTCTCCCTCTCCTCCTCGGTGGTTAAAAGGGCGTGCAGTAGCAGCAACACCCGCGTGGACCAGATTTGAAGAGTGTGATGCTGGTCAGTGAGAGGCACGGCGGCGCGAGCGAGCTGCGCTCTGGTTTGACGTCACCTCAGTGCGTGTGTGTGTGTTCTCACTCTTCCTCTCTTTCTTAACCGTCTGCCTCATCCCACGCTCTTTTTCTTATCCCTTTTTCTTCCACTTCTCCCCTCTACTTCCAAGCCCTCCTCATCCTCCTTCCTACACATCATCACTTCTTTCTGTATCTTTTCTCTAATTCAATTTGCTGTTTCTCTTGTTGGTTGACTGCCTTCAGGATCAAGCTGCATGTTGCCAAAGTGCAGCCTCCATTGACTCTGTTTCCTCTGGTTTCGTCTGGGCCCTCAGTTCAGATGAGGGGAAATTTACTGCTTTTCTCAGTCATTATTAGAATGTTAAATTCTTTGTTACACCAGAAGAAGTGGAGCCTTCTTTGGTTGTTGGAGCAGTGCTCTGACAAGGTCTTTGTGATTTAATGTACAAAAGAATGCAAAATTCTGGATCCATGCTTTATTTTTTCATGTGTTGCCAAGAAAACTGGAAACGGGGGCAGTGGTTTATTGAAACATGTTCAAACATAAGCATGAACACATTATATGAAACAGAGCTTGGAAATCAATGTTTGGAGCAGCTTCATTCTTCAAGAAAATCTGGAAATTTTTGTTCTTGTTATTTTTTTAAGTAGTCTTCAGAACTACTTCTCCAGACTCCTGGAAGGACTCGTCCAAGCTGTTCTTTGGATGATTTTGCATTGTGTTCTGTTCTCTGATGATCCCACACTGCTTCTGTAATGTTGAGATTCTGGGGAGGATCCATCCCTCGTGTGACAGCCTTTTCTCCCAGTTTCCCTTCCTTAAGAATGGTTTCCTGACAGCCACGTTTCCACGGAGACCATTTCTGAGGCTTCAGCCAACAGCAGATGGATCAGCTGAAGGTCCAGATGCATCCCTCAGGTCCTGGTTGGAATATTTGCTGGGTTTGTTCGTATGTATTCAGGATATCCCTTTCAGATCTTGTTCATCTGCTGTAGATGTTTTTTAGTCCTGACTCTCATTTTGTCCTCCACGTGTCCAGTTTCTGCCTCCATGCTGAGATAAGACCTGTTTCCAGCTAACAGCTGTTTGGGAATCACCTTGTTGCTGCTAAAATCCTGTTTTCTGTCTGTCGAGCTGTGCTCTTCTTAGAGATGCAATTAAGTGAATGAAACTAAATTGTGTGTCTTTGACAGGGTGCTACTGACAGAATATCCTTCCATCCATCCATTTTCAATATCTGCTTATTCCAATGTGGTGTTGTAGGGTGGTTGGAGCCTATCACAGCAGCCATAGACCAGAGACAGACCCGGACATGTTGGGTCTTTACTAAATTGTCTGGCATGTACAGTTCAAATGCAACTTTAGAAAAGTCCTTAAATATATGTTGTTCTTCAGGGAGCTCCACCGTCCCCATTACTCTTGGGAAGCTCAAACAAATGTGGGTTTCTGGTTTGGAGTTGGGTTAGTGTAGCTGAGATTCTGTCTTTTTTTCCTTCTGTTTCTTGTTCGTTTGGTTTAATTTGCTTCACTTGTTCTTTGTTAGTTCACCTCAGTGTATTTATACTGGTTTCAGTAGCCCGTTGTCAGATCATCCATCTTGTTTCCTTGTTGCTTTGCCCTGGTGCTTGTCCTAAGGTTTAGAATTAAAACATTTTGTTCCTACAGTGCTTCCTCCTTC
Source organism: Melanotaenia duboulayi (assembly GCA_026261665.1). Taxonomy (NCBI): domain Eukaryota; kingdom Metazoa; phylum Chordata; class Actinopteri; order Atheriniformes; family Melanotaeniidae; genus Melanotaenia; species Melanotaenia duboulayi. The sequence continues at coordinate 31,340,654 of CM047982.1, forward strand.
CTCTGAGTCCGGCATTTGGGTCTACTTCTTCCTCGACCCATGACACCAAAATAAAGAAAAAAAACATAAAAATAGAAAAGATGGCAGCTCAAATCTAACAAGAGACAAAGTCTTTATAAGAAAATCCTGTGAATATTTGTGGTCATGTCGCTTTTGTATCACCAGAGAACACACTGACGGTGATAAAAAGCCCGAGATGGCCAGCCACACATGCTAACATCCACACCTCACTACCAGTATATCCACTTCCATTTTCTTAGCAGTCTCAATTCTAAACAAAATGCATACCAGTAAACTCCCCATTTCGTTCTTCTAAGACTTACATGGGGTTCAGTCCTCCTTCCATGGTGCAACAAAGGCATGGCCACGGCCAAGGATTGTAATATGCTGCTGCCAGCCTCATTGCATTGTGGGGGTGGCAACATGGGGGTGTTCCTTGATTTATATTCTGTTTTGTTTGGGTTTTTTGGTCGGTTTAAACTATGGCAGCCATTTCGTTCCCCTTCTGTGCTGACTTTAACTAAACTTGTTTATAAGTTTCCTTGTTTCTTTGTTCAGGTCAGTTTGTCTTGGGCTCATTTACTTGTTTGAGTTTCTTTAGTTTGGTTTTTGGGTCTAAATATATTACGTTTACCTCTTTTATTTGTCTGTTTTATTTATTGAACTTTTGATTTGCTAACAGTTTAAATATTTTGGGGGGTATATAAAATAAAAACAAGTAAAACTCGTTTGTCCTGCTTCCTAGCTGCTTGGTCCCTGACAACATCCCAACAATGTAATGTAATATATTGCTTTTATGTCTCATATAAACCACAAACACTGCCTTCAGCATCGGTTCAGCATGCTAATTAAAAAGTGTATTATTACTATGTATGTTTTGTTAAATTTATGATGCAGGAGTTTTAATAAAACACTACAATCTTCTTCCAATTCAGACCACAAAGTTTTAGTTCCTAAAAATAACCAAGTACTGCAGTTAAAATGCCCAAATCTAACCAGGAGTCAGCACCCTCAAAGAGCTGTGATCTAAGACTGAAAACTTTGTTTAATTTTTCTCAGTCCTCATCTCAACACCACCTCCTCTCCACCCCTTTTATAACCTTGACACTAATTCATAAGTAAACACTTATAAATGGCATGCAGCGTTTGTTATTGATCTCTGCAGCCGCTCTCTGGTGCTTTGACACTGGAGGAGCGTTAAGACGCCGGGGNGCCGCTCTCTGGTGCTTTGACACTGGAGGCGCGTTAAGACGCCGGGGGCTTTAGCAGAATGGCAGCATTGATTCAGAAATGAGATCCACTTCAAGTTTGAAAATTAAAATTTAGATCCATCATCTGACAGAGGTGCATCATGTTCCAGCTGCAGGGCAGATGCTGTCTTTAGTTTGGTTTCTAGTCTTGTTTTATTTCCTCAGTCTGTTTGGTTTTCAGGTGGGCCTGTTTGAGTTCGTGTTGGGGTTCATTCTCTTTCTGTTTGTCTCCTAATGTATTCTGTTCTGTTTAATTTCTGTTCCTCTGTTGCTCCTCATTCGTAATTATCCTCTTTCAGTGTGAAAATTCCAGGTTTCCCCTTCTCTTCACCCTAGTTATCTCTGTTATCTTCTCCTCTAATTTCCTACCAGGGTGGTGCTTTTTGTTAGTTTGAAAACTGAAGCAGCGGTGCCACAAAACAAGTCACACTGCAAAAAAAAAAATCCTGGTCTGTTGTTTCTAACCATATATTGACATTAAACAGATTATCGATGGTGTTTATCTATGATTCTAACTCTGTCTTAAGTTTTCTCCAAGATGTGTTTTGTGCCGCTTTGAGTCCCTTAAAGCCTGGATGGAGGAGAATTTCAGGTAAATGCAGAAAAAACCGAGCGGTTTGTTTCTGCACCTGCTGGTTACACTCCGTGGGTGACACTGAATCTTAATCTATACCTTGATGAACAGGTAAATAATTTAATCCATTCCTGTTTTTACATGTTGAGAAATATTGCAAAACGTAGGTTGTATCGCTGGTCAGGCAGCTTTCACAAATGGTTCAATCATCTATAACAAAAAAAAAAATGTACGGATGTTTTTTCATATCCTCTGAAATCCTGATCAGGATAAACTGATGGTGGTGTTCTGCTGTGTTGTCAGCAGGACGTTTCTAGGTCCGAGGCAAAAAAATAAAAACATTTAAAAAAAAGAGAAAATGTCATTGTCACTGTGTGGATCTGGGCTACAAGCTGTTGGATCCATTTGATTTGAATCAGGTGTGTTGGAGCAGGGAAACATCTCAAACCTGCAGGACAGTGGTACACAAGGACCAGAGTTTAACATCCCTGTCAAATAAATGCCTGACTAAATAAATAAATAAATAAAAGTCCATGACTCAGTCAATAATTGGATATGAAGCATTATTTTTTTAACTTATAATAATGAAAAATGTACCCAAATGATAGATTTGGATACACTGAATTAATATATTAGTTAATTTATGTCCAATTTATTAACTAAATTATATATAAATTTACAATTTAATTAATATTTAATAAGATTTTTTTCTTATTACTCTTTAAATTAAGTACAGTCACTATTCTGTTGCGTCTGTGGAGGCAAATTAAACCAGCAGCTTTGACATATTTCAAATTTTTCAATAAATATACGTATAAGCTGCGTTGTTATATGATCTGTAGCTTGCTGCTGGCTTACCGTGGCATTTTTCAATCACAAACACATCTGTTACATTCATTAACTTTTCATGCAGTTGCATTAAAATGCATTTCATACTTAGTCACAAAAAGTTTATAATGTATCAGGATTCTGGTTCTCATTAATGTAGGACATATGTTTTGAGGTTAGCAGGTCCTTCTTTTCAGTATTACTTCTGATCTTTAATGTTAGTAATCTTTAATTTGCCATTTATTCTGCTGTTGTCCTCAATGTAAATCACCCTGAGCCAACAAAAATGTAAATAATACTCACAGTGATAAAGCCCAAGAATGATAATCTGCTGCTTGCAGACCCTCGCATGTTAATCACGAACATTAAACTTCAAATAAATCACAAGAACTCCCCAGAGATGTTTTTACAATCATCCACCACAGATCTCCACTCACTGTCTTGCCACAGGGATGTCGGTTACAGCGAGATTAATTCCTATTAATTTAGAGTGTCATCCACATGCCCAAAATGGAGACAGAGTACTGGAGAGGGAAACATGCACGGATGAGGTTCCATCCTCCTGCTGTGTGCAAGTCTCTTGCCCCACTTTTGCTTATCCGTGAGAAGCGGTGCCAAGGCTTGTCAGAGCTCACTGGACCCGGATTAAACCGGGTAAAATTATTCCCTCCTAAACCTTGAGGATCTGCAAGAGGTCCTTGTGAGGAGAAGCAACCCCCACACATGGCTCCAGGCGAGAGGAAAGTTGCCTCATTGCTATTCAGTCTATTTTTACATCGTCTCTTCTGCCGTGTCTCTACAGTAGCTCTTCTTTTTGCTGATTCCCAGGAAAGGAGAATTACTAAAATCCCTTCCCAAACTGAATCTCAGCAAATGCTATCAAGCACCAGTAAGAGGCGGCTATTATTCAACATGCCCTTTACTTGTCCCTCTAAGTGGGACATCATCTCAGATAGGGGACAAATACAGCGTGAAGCTGCCGTCCTAACATCTCCACAAGGGTTGTACCAGTACAAGATCACAATGATACAGTGTCAGGCCAAATAAATGAATAAATAAAACACACAGTATTATTTTGTGGGAACTGCCTTTAGCTTTGATTCCAGCAACATTCTGTGGCATCGTCACAATAAGCTTCTGCAATGTCACAAGATTTATTTCCATCCACTGTTGCATTCATTTTTTAACAAGATCTTGTACTGATGTTGGGAGAGTGTGACCCCTGCACAAAGCCTTCTCTAGCACATCCAAAGGATTCTCTATGGGGTTCAGGTCTGGACACCACAGAGACCATGTGAAAAAAACAGTCTTTCACAGTCATGGAAAACCCCTTGAGATGCAACATCTCGTTTTCAAGGGTCCATAAAACAAAAGAAACACCACACAATATAAACAGGGACATGGCACAGCATATACAAACAAGCAAACACAATACAAACAAAAAGAAAGAAAAACAACTTAGAAACAACCTGTTTACCCATCACATAATTCTCTAGTTATAGGAGTAATAAAAATAAATAAATAACGATAATAATAATAATAATAAGAAGAAGAAGAAGAAGAAGAAGAAGAAGGAGAAATAATAATAAATAAAGATAAAAAATAAAATAAAACAAATTGAATGAATTAACAACAGTAAAAAAAAGTTACCCATAAATTAAAAACATGAGCAGGGTGTTTAAACATAAAGAAATAAGGAAGATTTAAAACACTGAAAAGAGGCGATTGATTTAAGAGAAAGTGGGAGGTTATTCCAGTCATGGGGGCTCTATACTGAAATGACAGATGGGCAATGACTTTAAGGATTCTAGGAACAAGAAAGTATGGGTATTGAGTCTAAGTGTATATGATGTAGGNTAAGAGAAAGTGGGAGGTTATTCCAGTCACGGGGGCTCTATACTGAAATGACAGATGACTTTAAGGATTCTAGGAACAAAAAAGTATGGGTTTTGAGTCTAAGTGTATATGATGTAGAACATGGGACTAGAAAGTCCTTTGGGTGAAAGGGACGTTTGAAATACACACATTTAAATATTTTAGAAAACTGGGAGAAAGCCAACTTAAAGAGTTTTACATAAAACAGTGGTGAGTTCAAAATAAAACACACAATGAATTAAAAAGTACATTGATTGCTCAGACTCTTTCACAGTCTGAGCTCCATGAATCCTGGCATTGTCCTCCTGGAATATGGCCGTGCCATCAGGGAGGATGAATAACCTGCTCAAGCAGACTAACATCATCGCTGTCAGCTGATCACCACCTGATGGTGGGTTGGCTCAGATGGTGGAGGAGGATGCTGGTCAGGCCTGGCAGACCCAAGCGTGTTCTCTGCGGAGAACATCTGGTGGAGTCCCGTGTCAGAAAGAGTTTCAACTCCCATCCCCAGCAGAGCTTCAACCGTGTCCTGGGTGAGGTGGGGGACATCAAGTCTGAGTGGGCTGTGTTCCGTCCCTCTGTTGTTGAGGCGGCCAGTCACAGCTGTGGCCGCAAGGTCGTCGGTGCCTTTTGTGGCGGTAACCCCCGAACTCAATGCTGGATTGGTCTTTAGGACAGTTTTACTGCTGTTATAAGTCAAAATAGGTCAAATTTGACCCTAACAATATATACAGGTTAAATGCTTCACTGACTTTGGCTGTAGAAGTTATCAGTGATGCATCGGTCTGATTGGCCACTCAGTTATTAAAACGTCACAATTCCCTCAGAAATGAAGCTGTTTGCCACATTGCCAAGAATCGTTTATTTCAGGGCGTCAGCCTGCTGAAAGCTCTGCAGGGTCACACGTGACAGCTCATCAATTCCAGCAGGCCATAATTTTAGGTTTCGTCGACGAGATGACAGATAATGAGGTACGGCTCACCCTCTGTTCATGTGCACGGAGCTTGACGACAGCGAGCACTGGTATGAAGGACAAATGCATCCTTTCCCCAACCCATCGCCTGATGGTCCCTGCACAGGCTCTGCCCCACAGCTAGCTCCTCATCTAAAATAGAAGCTACCTTGAATAATGGAAGGGGACATGGGAAGGTTTTCATCTCTGCAGGAGATCTACTTCTCATTATTTGTCCTGCTGGGGTCACAAGATACCATAAACAAGAATTTTCAGGCTCTTTTTCTCTTGTGTTTGTCTAATTCTGGGTTAAAGTGAACTAATTCTTAGTTAATGTGATTATGATTCATGAGCAAACTGCAGACTCAAGCCACAGCTAGGTGCATATGTGTTTTAATAGATAGACATGCTGTTTTCCATTTCACCTTTGTATGTAAGCAAATCTAAAAACATATATTTTATTTATTTATTTGTTTTTTTTTGCCTAAACTGAGTAGATCATGCTCGGTTTTTATTTGAGTTATTCTTTTTGTTAAATGCATTGAAGTACGGTTTTGCTAGACCAAACTAATCCAGTTACTGTTAGTGGTGAAGTAATAAATGATGTTTTTAGCCAAAAAAAAACAAAACAAAAACAAAACAGCTCTTTTCTGGATTTGTCCTTTTCTTGCAGAGAGTGTCTAATCAACACTTTTTCCTGCAGAGCCCCTGAAGTACTACTGATAAAATGTATTTTTATTTTCTTGTCCTCGTTTTCACACGAAATTATTTCACAACATCTAAAACTTATAATGATGAAAAGTACAACAGGAAGAATCAGAAAATCAGGGACTCTGCTGTGGAAAGGGCAAAAAGTTTTTCAGCCTTCTGCTAAAGAAAGTACCATCAGGACCGTAGACTGAATCTCATTTCTAACCCGTAGCCCTCCAATCTGTTTTGTATATTCACGTTGGGGAAAGAACCATCTAGATTCTCTTTCTGATGAAGGGGAGTGGTGAGGACCACACATGCCTCCGAACCAAGACAACCCAGGACTGCACCTCAAACAAAAGAGATTTAAAAATGTTCCCAACATACCCTGGATACATCGGCAAAGATGGCAGCAGAAGGAAGGCAGGACACCCATATTCAGCATCAATAAGGATGTAAAAATTATTTTAAAATTGTGTTCCACCTTGTGGCCCCTTTTTTATGGCCCCGTTCATCAAAGGGCATTTTTCAAATCGTTAACTTATCACATCAGTTTGTTGTCATTCGGTTGTCATAGAAACCTGTCATTTCGTCTGATGTAGCAACTAGTGACGACTTCTGACTTATAACGGTAAAATGGGGGTATCTCATTTCCTAGAGAAATGTTTTCACTCCTACCCCCTTACCAATTCATTTTTGAGTAGGGGAAGGGGTAAGAAATAGAAATGAGATTGGACCTTTAAAAATACCAAACCAATAAATAAGGTTTGTTCAGTACTGGGGACAACTCTGGAGCTCCTGGAGCTGTCCAGAGAGGAATGCTGCACAAGCTGCTGAACATGGTGGACAATTCTTTACATCCCCTACACAACACAGTTTGGAAACAACAGTGTGATCAGTCAGAAGCTTCTTCATGTTGAAGGGTTCAAGGGTTGAGGAGATTGTTCCTGCCAGCAGCCATCACTCTCTGGAACAAGTTAATTCATTTTCCTTTCTAATAATAAATAAACAACAACATGAGAATTTCTCTCTGGAAATAAATTTATTCAATTTCAAATCAAAGTGATGATATTTCACTAATGTTTCCAATATAGTGTCATGTCCATGCCCCAATGGGTCAAAGCTGATTTTACCAGATCAGTAACAAACTGTCTTTTTTCCAAAGTGGTGTTTTCATCTGGTTTTAGGCACTGAGGCACTGTCTCTTCAACACAAACTAAATTTTGGAAGCCAAAAAGTTGCTTCCATTTACAATAATAAATTATTTAAGGGCAGCTTCCAAGGGTTGATGTGTTCTCTGTAGATGAATCCTAACACTTTGTGGAAAGTATTGTCCATACATCCTCATATGTCTTTAAGTGAACCTTTGACCCTGCAACAGTTATACTTTTCTTTCCCCTGCAGATTTCTTCCATCTGTCATCTTTTCGCAAAATTTCTTCCCCTCTTTTCAGGCTCCAACCACCTGCTGTGAAGGTCATTTACCACCTCATTTGTCAAACCGCTGCAGCTACGAACACTTCACACTTCAGCTCTTACAATTTCGCTCCTATGTCATAATTAATTCCACATTATTTATTTTTGTTTGTTCAAACTATGCTGTTGTCTGAGTGGTGTGAGTTTTAACCTAATTAATTCCTCCAGCAGGCAGGTTTTCTGGTCCATTTCTCCCTCAGAAGACATGGAGACAAGGTCTCTGAGGACTTCTGTACCGCAAGCTGTCTGAGTCTTAATATGTTCCAGGGTAAAAACACACCACTTCATTACTTTCAAGCACTAGAAAAGTCTGAAAGGAAATAAAAGCAGACTTCATTATTGTAACTCGTCTCTGTCAACACTAAAAAAAATCTTCATCAGAGGATGTTGTATTATTTTGAGTTATGTGCATTCAGAGAAATACAGTCATTTGTACAACAAGCAAAGTTTTGTAAGTTGTCTGTGTAAAAAAAAGTCAGAAGGTTCAGAAATGAAATGGGGAAAAAGTGCCGGAGGCAGTGCTGGAAGCATCATGTTCCTGATACTCCGAGTCTAAAAAATTGAATGAAAAGGTTGTGTGTGCAAATTGATATTCACCCCCTTTGCTTTGAAGCCCTTAATGAGAAATAATGGTGCTAATTACGTTCAAAAGTCATGAGTAGTTCAAATAAGTCCACCTGCATCTTCAGCACAACTAAGGAACAAGCAGCACAACCAGGGCAGAAGAGTCATGTACAAGTTCTGTACAAGTACAGATTGGGGATGGGTTTATAAGATACATTAAAAAAAAAAGTCCAAAGAACCTTTGGAGCTAATTTCAATCCATTAATAATTAACACTATAAAAGAAACAGCATGACAAACTTCCCAAATGCAGGCCTCCAAAATTCAGGCATCAGACAAGGAGAGCATTAAACAGAGAGGTAACAGAGCCCAAAGGTAAGCCTGAAGGAGCTGGAAAGCTCCACAGCAAAGAGACTGCCCATGAACTGTACACGCCACAAAGCTGGAAGCAGAGCCGGCCCAAGCTTTTATGGGGCCCGAAGCAGAATATGATTTGGGGGCCCCTCCAATCACCACAGCACCACAGGTGCCTTAACTACTTTTTATTTTTCATTTCTTTACTTTTAAACTAATCCATTTTGACATTTTTACTTAGTTCTTAAATTTTGTAATTAAGCATTTTATTCACTTAATGACTTATTTTCAAACAGCTACCCGTTTTTGTAACCTTTCCACTTCTGCTTTTATTATTGATCTATTTTAATCAAGTGCATACAAACCTTTTTATGTACTACTGTACATATATTTATACATGTTGGTGTTTTTTGTTGTTACTCTTTTTAGATTAATTTTATATTTATTTTTATCCTCCACATCAGGTGCCATACTTGCTCTGACTGCATGGTTGTTGCCGTTGTGATTGTCCTTGTGTAAGTAGTGGGGGTCCTGCACTACAGCTCTATTGTTGTGCTGTGGACCTGGTCTGCACTGATCCAAGTTGTTCCCATGGTGACAACCTCACTGGCTATGGGTGGGGTGGCTCTCGATGTGGACGGACCCGTGTAATCATTTCCTCATCTGGTTCATCGGTGCCAAGACATATGTCCACTTATACTGTTATTTTCCTTATTTAGAGACAGTTTGTTTTACAGTGGGGTCATGGGAGGTTGCATTGTGGGGCTCTATGTCTGTTTAGTGTGTGTGTGTGCAAGAAAGCGTATGATTGTGTGTGTGTGTGTGTGTGCTTTGAACTGTTTTGTAAAGAACTTGGATGTGTGATTCCTTAAGATGCAAAACTGTTGTTTTTATCATGTAAAGCACTTGTACTGTTGTTATGCATGAAAAGTGTTTTATAAATAAAGTTTCATTTGATTTAAATATTAGTCGTGTTTGATCATTGTGCAACTCTGTAAATATAACACACCCATCCTTTTTGCCTTATTTGTAGTTTATGTAAATCATACCAGTGTGGTTTGTGATGCTAAAGGGTATCAGATATAACAAAAATGTCTGGCATCAGTTTGTATTTTTTTATATTTAGAGTGATGTATGGGTTTTGTATGCTAAAAGTGTATTCAAAAGTAAAAGAAAACAACAGACAAGACAGATTTAAAGTAAAAAAAATTAACCAGTCAAACCCTTTAAAGACTGACTCAAGAAAGAATGGACAGACGTTTCTATTTTTTGTTTTTATCTGAAGTTTTTAATTCTTTAACAAAATTAATTAAAAATAAACAAAATAATTTGTATATATCTACATTTTATTACTGTGTGACATGTCAGAATTATTGTAGTGCCACAAGTATCCACAAGGGGGAAGAATACAACTTTGAGATTGTATAAAGCATGGTTTAAAGTTTTTACCATAAAGTGTTGCAATAAGTCTCAGAAAGTGTATAAAATATTATAGACATGGCATTAAAGTGTTTATTAAACATGCAATCTTCCACAACTTAATAGCAGCGCTTGGGATCCCCGGTGGCATGGGGGCCCCAACTAGCCAAATAGTTTCCTTATGCCCTGGGCCTAGTCTGGCTATAAAACTGTAAGATGCTGGAAAAATGACCAGTAAAAAAGACATTCTCGAAGAAAAAAGAAGCACCCCAAACATGGAAAATTGTATTGTGGTCAGAATAGACTAAACTGAACTTTGGTCCTAAACTCCTGACAACTACAACTCAGCCTCATCCGAACTGACCGGTATCAGATCCATGCAAGTTCAACTTAAGATCTGAAACTGGAACAGATGCTCTCTACAAACAGTGGCAACAGCCCTTGGCATAATGTGAAAGCCGCATTCCAGCAGTTTAACGGGAAATATCAAGTGTCTCTAAATGCTCAGCCAAGTGCTTAATTCCAACAAGAATCAGTTGTAAAGACTGTTGTACACCAGTGCAATCAATCCAGCTGGAGATGAAGCAGATCTGCCTTGAGGAGTGGGCAAAAATCCCAATTCTTACAGTCGGCAGCAAAAATTATTCAACTCTATTGCATTGTAGATGAGTCAGACTTACATAGACGTACCTCAAGGGTGTTTCAGCTGAAATCGCTGCAAAATGGAGCCAAACTGTAGTTGGAGGGAAACAAACCCCCAAACACAAATATCAAACCACCAATCCCATGGTAGCAACTCAATGCGTTTAGTCACATACACATGGTAAAGATTGCTCGCCACTCCTGTCAGCTAAGAGCAGGAAACTGGGGCTACAATTCACACACTCACCAACACTGGACAGTAGAAGATGGAGAAACGTTGTTGGTCTGATGAGTCTCCATTTCAGTTGCCACTTTCACAAAGCAGTGAAATAGTGAAACCGAGGAGGATATGCGGACAACAATTGCAACATAAAATGTGAATTGATTGAGGTTAATAAGCAGACTGGTTCAGTGGGTGGAGGAGCTCAATGGATTCGTTTGGTTCACACTAGGTAAAGGCAGGTAAAGAGTGGACAAGGGGTTCCAAAGCAATAATGCAAAACCCCAGGAAGGAAGCAGCAGCTCAAGGGGAGCAGTCATGGAAGTGCAGCAGAGGCAATGATCTGCAGGGAACGGCTTCAGCCTCCAGCTAGATAAACCTCCTGATGACTCCTGATTGTCAGGTGTAGGACAGGTGTAACTGTAGCTGAGGCACCGCCCAGCTGCAAAACCCAACAGGAAAACCTGTGAAACATTCCACCTGCAAGCAAACAAGCATTGACTTCAGGCTGTTGGTGGTGTAATGGTGTGGGGAACATTTTCTTGGCCCTCTTTGGGCAATAGTACCAATGTGGCCTGGTTTGACCACCACAGCCTACCTAAGTGTTGTAGCTGACGGTGACCATGTCCATCCCTTTATGACCACAGTGGAGCATCTTCTGATGCTACTTCCAGCAGGAAAATGCACCATGTCACAAAGCTCAGATCATCTCCACCTGCTTTCTAGAACATGACGATGAGTTCACTGTACTCCAATGACCCCACAGCCAGATCTCCATCAGATCTCCATCCAGTAGAGCAGCTTTGGGATGTGGTGGAACAGGAAATTTTCATCATGGATGCAGCCGACAAACCTACAGCAGCTGTGTGATGCTGTCATGTCAATATGGAGCAAAACCTCTGAGGAATGTTTCCACCACCTTGTTTTATCTATCACACCTAGAATTAGGGTAGTTATGGAGAATAAAGTGTGTCCAACCCAGCACTAAAAGGTGGACCTGATAAAGTGACCAGTGGGTGCATGTCATGCATTGTACAACCTTATTTTAAGAGCCTGTGCGAGCTATGTTCTGAGTTGTAAACCTTAATAATTAAAGAGGGTGCAAATTCTCCTCTGTGACTGCATGATGCTTAGCAGTGACGATGAAAGACACTAAATTTCACGTTTCTACTGTTTACACTCTGACTCAGACATGAATGATGCTGTGTAACTCACAGGCAGTGAAAGCTGTTTGGTTTGTTTTGGACTTGCTTATACAGTTCTCCGTGGATTAGACTAATAAGAGCACCCTTTCTAAAAAGACATTTTACAATTGTGTTTTTATTCAAGTGTTTCTACTAGTAATGAGCACTAAAAACTAAATTAATAAAATTTGTAAGTCTGTGTAGAAAGCTTTAAAATGTGCCTCTAAAGTGGTGTAATCAATTTGTGTCATTTCTTTGTTTTTTTTTTTGTTTTTTTGTTTTTTTCCCACATGCATTAAATGTATTTTTACTGTTTGGGGTTAGTTTTTGCTCTTAATTTGTGCTCATCAAATTTTAGGAGGTGATTTTGTCAAATCTTTTGTTCTTTTTTTTTTCTCTCAAAACCTCGCCATGCTCAATCTGTAATTGTGAATGCACTGGCCATCTGCCAGGAGTTAATGTAGTGTTGAAGGAGGGGGGAGGTGGAAAAAGGGTAAAAGCTCAGTCACCTTTCTCTAGTAAAATAAAGGTTAATAATTACACAGAAACATCCTCTCCATGCTGAGCTACTGCTCTGGAACCCTCAGGGTACAAAACCAAGACAGCAAAAAAAAAAAGAAAAGGATTTTATTTGTACTACATTGTGTGGAAAGTCGCTCCACACCCAGACTCTCTCCAACCTTTGTTCCATCCACTGATGATGAACAGCAAGTGTAGAAACAGTAGCGGGGGAGGGGTGAAGTTTTCTTGTTTTTTTTATCTTTGCAATAAAAGACTTTGAATGACCCAAAATGACCCAAGAGTAAGATTCCTCCTTATCATGACAGGAGAAGCTGAATTTATTGGACGCAGTAAATGCAATGCAAGGAGCCTGAATTTAATTCCTGTCTGTAATGTTGTTATCTGCTTGCAGACCTCAGAAACTACCATGTTAATCACGGCGTCTGCGGGCCGGACTACACGCTGCTGACGTTATCAGAGTGTATCGGCTGTATGGCATTTGGAAATCTGAGCTACAGCCAGCTGTTAAACTGACATTTTTAAAGAAACAGCCTAGAAATGTCACCTATCATAGAATTAGCACAAAAAGTAAGGAATGTTGTGTTTAGGCCACTGGAAAGCTCAGTTGGCAGGGCAACCGTCTCCCATGCAGCAGACCCAAGTTTGAATCCCAGAGGGGATGAATAATAATACCTTCCAGTTGGATACTTTACGCTACTGCCCAGCTGCTTTGCAGGAAAGTGTCTGCTAAATGACTGTAGAGTTGATTAGTTCTTTATTGTAACAATACTTCTTGGCAATAAATCTTGTTGGAAAGTGTATTTATTTCCCCTTTAAATAGTGCAACCTCTGTATGGTTCCTCCACATGCTACTGAGGCCCGTTTTTGTTGAAAAAGTGTTCATTGCTAATATGTCTTGTTTCTTCAGACTTCAATTTTCCAATCCAATATATGACACAAAATACCAACAGCAGACTTGGTTGTTTAGAAGAGAAGACTGGGCAAGTTTTTCATGGATACAACTCACATCTCTGCTGCTCATCTCACAAACATGGCTCCATTGAAAAGAGAAAAAAATAAAAACGGGGTTTCCAACAGTATAGACCATGCACGAAAAGAAGTTGGTAAAATATCATGTGACGTATGAAATTAAGGTTTGAAGCAGAGTTCTGCATGAACTCCACCAGAGAGTGCATGAAATGTGCAAACAAACAAGGCAAATCAATATGATGGAGTCAATCACATCCAGATCTGAGCAAATACAGAGAATCTAAATATTTGCATCCCTTTTTATCTCTTGGTGCCTGCTTTTAGAACAATAAGTTGCAGTTACTGGTTGCAGTTAATGCTTTCCCTGCTTGCTCATTTCAATCAGAATTATTTTAAATAGTTTTCAGGAGCATTGCACAACAAAAGCTGCCACAAATCATTTCAGGTAGCAACAATCTAAGAAAAGATGAAACACCTTAAGGGACTGATAACTGATGTGTGACTGCTTCGCATGATGGGAACTGCAACCCATAAAATTTGCAAACCCATCCAACTGTAACCATGTATTTTTAGTTCCTAGCCATTTGCAGGTGTGAGCAAGAGCTGTGTAAAAAACACAGTGTGGGGTAGATGTTTAATGACCATCTTCTTACCTTTTAATAAGCATTAGCAGGCAAATAAACTTTTTTTTATGCTACTTCACTAAAAAGTGACACATTGAAAGTCAATGTCATTGACACGTAAACTTGTTCAAGAATTGGTTAAGAAAAAAATCCTGCTAAAATTTTACCAACTCACTTTTACAGGTTGTGTCCTGAAATCAGGTATGACAGTCATTTTAAATACAGACATGACCTGTAATCAATAAATTCTTTTTTTGTGATAGAACTAGCTGAAGAGTGTCATGCAACTAAACCTCAGACGTTACTGAATTACCACAGGAAATGTTTTTATATACACTACCTTTTATAAATCAGAGCAACTTTTTTCTCTTGCTTGAATGACACAACTGTTTCACCAATTATATTCTCTGGAATTTAGGCCTGCAGAGCTAAGAGTTTCCTACAGTTGAATCCATCCTATGTTGTTTTAGTCTTTTTTAAAAACTCAATTTGACAAGGCTTAAAGTGACTGCTTGAGGACTTTGGGATNTAGTCTTTTTTAAAAACTCAATTTGACAACTTGAGGACTTTGGGACGTCGCTTTGCTTCCTTCCTCTGCATCGTCATGCTTTGTGTGGTGACAAGATGCAAAGTCCCTGGATGTCAAGCTGATTTAACAGCAGCTCAAGTTTATCTGACAGATCAGAGGCAGACTTGGAAATGAGAGACGCTGCACAACTCTTATCATCTCTCATGCACACACTCAGTATACTCCTGCCACACTCACCTGCACTTCACGTGCTGCCAGCGAGGCACAATCAGCATGCAGGTTGGGTCTCTGAAGTTCGAGTGGGTTTGCGCGCGAGATTTTGAGGTTGTGTGTTTTTCATGGGAATAGATACAGATGATATAAAAGTGCACAGACCCTTGTTAAGATATAAAAAAGCTCTCATTGAAAGGTATCAGTCAGAAAACGGGTACAAGACCGAAAGAAAGCAAGAATAAAAAAAGAAAGACGGACGGACGGACGGAAGGAAGGAAGGAAGGAAGGAAGGACGGACGGACAGAAAGAAAGAAAGACAAACATCAAGCCTCCAATAAGAATGTGGGAAAATGTGCCATGGTCTGATAAGAGATGGGATGTCCTAACTGTAAAAGAAAAAGTATGCATGATCAAAAGAACACCATACCCACAAAGAAGCATGGTGGTGGCAGCATCATGTTTTGGGGTTGCTTTTCTTCAGCTGGGGCTTTTATCAAGTTGTAGAGAAGCATGATCACATACATCCAAATGAACAAAGAACAGCTTCTCCAAAAGAAAAGTAAGGTTTTTGGACAGCTCTCTGAGAGCGAAGACCTAAAATCCATTAGAAGGTCTGCAGGGTGACCTGAAGAGGGCTGTACACAAGAGATTCCCTCACAATCTGACAGATTTGTAGCACATTTGTGAGGAAGCATGGGCAAATATTGTCAAGTCAAGATGTGCCATGCTGATAATGGAGGGAACGCGGCATTGAACTACACAATCAAAGTGAAGAAAACAGGTATGTGCTTGGAAGGATTATCACAAGTTTAAGACGTTGTGGTAAATGCAAAATGGCCTTACAGGGCAGCGTTGAATCTGCAGATTCAGTGGTTAAATTACTGTCTATGCTGTCCATTGAAAATGAATTCATTTATGGATTATTGGACTTTGACCGAATGGTTATTGGCAACTTTGCCCAGATTAAAGACCAACATGCATCTTTTCTGTTCAAGAAATTAACAGCACTGGTGAGTGACCCTTATTGGTGACCCTTTATTTGCATTGCTATCCATAAAAAAGGTTGTGGTCTATTCTTGAATTTTTACTGATCAAACGCAGGTTGCACCGTATGTATGCATCACAGAAGAAAGCTGTAGAGTGTGTTGTGACCCACTTAACTTTCCATGCCAGAGACGCCACTAAATTCAACTAATTATTTACCTTATAATTGGCAGAAAAAATAAACCGAATTGAACAGTTTCTTTTGTTCATAATGTAAGGGAGACCAACTTTAGATCCAAGAGACAAAGAAAACTGAAAAAACTTCTTATATGATTGATATAAAAGAGAATCAAAACCCTCGGTAACCTCTGTCAACCTCAGAACTTAAAGAAAAGCAGTGCAGGTAAGTCAGGTCAATTTTCAAATACAAATGAATCATTTTTCACAACAGAAACTAAAAGACACTTAGTTCCCAAAGAATTTGTGAGTTGTAATTCTTGTTAAAAGCCATAAGAGACTTCTCAATGAAATGCATGAATCCATCCATCCGGCTTCCCAGACTTCCCTCTCATTGTTCTCCTCCTCCAGCTCTGCAGGGACATGCTGAAGTGTCCCCGAGCCAGCCAAGTTTTCTCCAGCGAGCCTCTTTTGCTATGAAGGCACCATCACCAGATGTTTAGCAGAAACCCCCTCCTGGGTAACTGAGCACCTCACCTTTCCCCTGAAGGGTGAATCCAGACTTGCTTTGAAGGTGTTCAAAGGAAGCTCACTTCAACTTGGATTTGCAAGCTTCTTCTTTTGGTCTCTACCCACAGTTCAAAGCTGAGGGTTTAAAAGTGTATCAACTAAGAAGAGACATCCTCACTTTCCACCTTTCAGTCTTGTAGTCCAACAGACTGGAAGAGCATGTGCATCCCTTCCCCAATCTGCTTATCAACTCCCATTCAATTTAACTTGTGACATGACTTAAACTTCATTTGAGGCTGCAGCTAATTACGGATCTGGAGGGTCCAAGTCATCCTTTCATCCTTTACCAACTGAGGACCATGACCTCTGACTTGAAACTTGAGATTAGGGAGGAAATCCATAAATCCTTCCTTTCAAATAACACGGAGACCTCAATTGGGATGAGGACAAAAATTGATTCCCACAAAACATGCCCTCATTTTATATCACTGCCAGATCTTAGCTGTATCTTTCGTAAGCAGGATGCTAGTTTAGAAGTCTGAGCTGTACAAATTTCCTTGGTAATCCCCAGCAGTATGTCAAACGTCATCACTTAATATGAAACAAAGTCTTGATTCAAGCTCATCTGCCTTGGAAACACAGAAATGGTTTTAGATTTATAAATCCTGCGGAGGATGTTTGCAGCCTGATTGGAGTGGCAGGGGCCTCAGCCGGCTCTGGGAATGATCGTGTTTGAGGCTGCTACAAATCACCCACTGTGCTGGCATCCTATCTGAGAGGCTGCTGGAGGGGATGAGTCATCTAGAGGTTCTCTTTCTCCTCCATCCTTCATCCCATCATCCTCATTCCTTCAGCCCCTCGCTCGTAATCTGCTGCGCTCAGCTCGTTAGCCCTTCGGCTGCTGTTGTTAATCACTTAGATTCATTGTTAATATTCAGAAAATACTGGTGTGTTAACAATAAGGAAACATTTATGGTTTTTACTAATTGCCCTCTGGAGTTGAGGACAGTCAAACTTGTGAGAAGAGATATTAAAACTGATAATTGTGCTTGTGATGTTGTAGTTGTAGTTGTCACTAAATGTCTAAATGAGGTAATTTGTCGTAATTTCTTTCTCTTCTCTGTTGGATTTTTCTTTTGTTTTTGTCGCTGTTTGATTAAATATCTCACTCACACATCCTCAGTTGATCTCCCAGTAAATCAGACAGATTTTTTTGTTCCTAAACTGAGAATCTCTCTCATGGATTTCAGGAGCTTCAATTATAAATGTTCACCTTTCAAAGAAGCCTGTTTTTTTCTTTTAATTTTTATTTGCAGGGACGATCAGATGGGAACATGTCCGGGACGGCTGCAGGCGAGTTTGTCCTTGCGAAAGACATTGAGGTTGACATTGACATTGAAGTTTGTGCTCTCAAGAGAAAAAATGCATCTATTCATGGCCCAGAGTGAGACTGTACTCGTGTAATGGTGTGTAATATGTGGAGCTTGATTTCAGAGGCCCAGATATTGAGTGTGTTCAGCTGAAATATTTATTTCCTGTTTTCTGTTTTATGTGAAAAGCTACTGCGGTTGACTGTTTTGATGGATTCAGATGTGGCCTGTGAAAGATGAAGTGATAAAAAGACGAATACATGCCTTGCTGGGTTTAAGTCAGGGTTAGGGTGCGGCGATCGATGAAAGAAGCCAGAGGAGCATCTGCGGACTGATAACTGATGCATGTTAAGTGCTTCCTTAATTACTTCCAATCCAGGACTATCTGTTAATTGCACTTTCTTGACTAACTGACCGTGATTAAGGTGGCTTTCACATCTAAGTCTGATCACCTAGAGAAGTTTCAGCTTGATCTGAAAGGAAATTAAAGACCAGACCTGGTCGAGGGCTGTGGATCAAGGAAATTAGTGTTTGGTGGATTTCTTTGTTGTAACAATACATCTCATACCGTTGGAAAGCCTGTTTATTTCCTTTTTAAATGGAGCCACATTTGTAAGGAAGGTGCATTTGTAGGATGAGCAACTGAGGTGAGTATCGTATTTTATGGACTATGAGTCGCTCCAGAGTTAAAGTTGCATCAAAAACAAAAAAATCCAAAATAACATATATAAGTCGCACTGGACTACAAGTTGTATTTATTGTCATGTTGTGCTCTGCTTGTGTTTACTGAGTGTTCCAGGTAGGGTTGAGCAGGTTACCACGGAGACTCCAGGTGGAGTCTGGAGCTATGATTGGAACCACCTGCAGCTCATCAGGCTGCTATTTAAGGACAAGCAGGAGCGCCAGTCTTCTCCGGATTATCTCTCATGATTGTGTGGTTATCAGGTCTTTTCTTGTAAACCGTCTTGTGAATCCAAGCAGCTATCACCTGACTCTTTGTGTCTTTTCCAGTTTTTGTTGGTTGCTACAAGAAGCAGTGGGAGTTCACCGAATAGAACCCCGGATCTGGACTTCCAGCCCCGGCCAAGCCTCGGCTCAGTCATCAGCCTGCCTGCCGCCTAACTCCGCCAACACAGCTGGAGCTCATCTCCGGACTTGTTCCTCCACCATCAGATTATTCTCTGGATTCCAGTAAGCCGCTGACTTTGTCTGCACAACCCAGAGCTGTTTTTCCTGCATCCATTAATCCTCTATCCTCCCTCAGGAAGAGTGCCCTGAAACCGGGATCAAGCCTCTAC
>CM047982.1:31379173-31392098 GCA_026261665.1 Melanotaenia duboulayi
CCTCTGAGGAAGGTTTCCATCACTTTGTTAAATTTATCACATCTAGAATTAAAAAGGAGGTTCAGTACTAGAAGGTGGATCTGATACAGTGGATTGTGAGTGGAAATGTGGCTTGTTCTCAGAAAGCATGCATGTATCAACCGTGGAGTGGTTGATGCATGCTGCAGTTATCAGGATCTCTTTGTTCCCTCAAATGTCAGCACCGACAGCAGAGTCCTGTCGAGTGAATTTACCAAGTTTGCCAAAGAACTCCACATGACAACATTCTGCCTGTTTCGACTGCACAACTGAGTTGAGCTCAAGTTTTTATTGCATCTTCTCTACTGTCACTGTATTCCCTCTTTCTGTGTTTATTATCACCCATCAAGCAAAAGTAAAACTGACAGAATCTATTTTTTAAAAATAGATTGAGACCTTTAAAGGTGTATAGAAGTGTCACTGAATTCATATTTATAAGTAGAAATGTCTAACAGAGCACAGGCTGTGAAACAAAAACTATCATTGTGGCTTTTAAGTAAGCTTAAAGTAAGTTTAAGTTATTGTAAATTCACATTCAATTTGAAGGTTTAAGAATTATAGTTTTAAATATACCAAACTCAGTTTTCTAGTTATTTAAGTAGACATTAAAACCTGGGGGAAAACCCTTTTGTGGTGAATTTATTTCTTCATCTGGAAGTAGAAAGTAAAGGATCAGAATGATTAAAGGGGCCACACTCCATGTTTTCTGGCTTTTTTGCATTATTAAAACATGACATTATCTCTTTAAATGTCACTCATAGCTCAAAATAGAGGTACATGCATGTTTTATTGTTTTTATGCAGAAGAAACTTAATTTAACTGGATGTTTTGGACCTTTTAAGAGACTTGTTTTTTCTTTACTTGCTCTTTATCATCTCATAGTTCCAAAATGTCCTCATGTGGTGAAATTCTCCAGGTAGCAAACCCCTGCTAGAGCATGCACATAATCCACAGGGCCCGTCTAAAACTGGAAGTTGTTGCACCACAAGACAAAAAGTCATCCACCGCTGCTTCTTAAAGTAGTGTTCTGGAGACATTTGACTTCCCCAATGAAGCTAAAAATAAAGGAAAGAGTGGATGCAGTTTATATTTCCTGTCCAGAGACACAGTCACACAAATGTCTGGAATTGCTCGCTACACTTTAAAGATGATATTTATCAACAAGACCTTGTTTAATGCTGGCTTTACAGGAAGACTGGAGCTAAAGGTTGAGTCTGAAAGGTTAGGAGCTTGAACTTCAGCCAGTAAGCGAAACAGTGTCAGATGTCTGTTAGGTTTTGCATTTGGCATGTGAACACGTGTTAATACAAGCTTCACGGGTGCACTGAGCGAACGGGTACTATAGAGTTAACAGTACAGTGCACATGTTCTGAAAAACATGTTTTGCATCTACCAACCCCGATCACACTTCACACATTAAGCACATTCCTGACCAGTGTCTGCAGTGGTGCATGTTCATGAGTCATCATCATCATCATCCTCTGCCTCAACCCCTCCGCAAACCTCCAGGATATTTTGACNGTGGTGCATGTTCATGAGTCATCATCATCCTCCAGGATATTTTGATTTGTCAGATGACACTTTAAACAAATCCTTTCATTTTTAAGAAGATGGCTTCCCAGTAGAAAGCTCCCCCTTATATTTGGAGTCATGATGCAAAGCTAATCTTGCATCCTCATGGATTAATCTAAGATTATAATTGAAACCACTAAATTCTCATGAAAAACAGTACGGTAATAAATGGCCAAAATATGAAAGAATAATGACACCAAACACTTTAATTTTACTCAAACCATGTAGAAGAGAAAACAGAGGCAGGTTTTTAATTAGATCCATTACAATCACCAAGAAATTGTTCTATTACTGCCTATCACTGCAGACTGGTCTCCAACCAGCTTACCATCTTATATTTAGCCAAAAGTCTTTTTGATCTCGTTTTCAGATAAACTCAGCAAGAGCAGCATGGGGAAGATTATTAGTCATGACTTTTATTTCTTAATAGTTCCTAAATCCTGAATGATTTGAGGTTTTATTTTAGTTTTGGTCATTTCACATGTATA
Source organism: Melanotaenia duboulayi (assembly GCA_026261665.1). Taxonomy (NCBI): domain Eukaryota; kingdom Metazoa; phylum Chordata; class Actinopteri; order Atheriniformes; family Melanotaeniidae; genus Melanotaenia; species Melanotaenia duboulayi. Next base: position 31,381,252 of record CM047982.1, read on the forward strand.
TTAAGGTAAATCAACTCATTTAGACACATTTTGTCTTTTAAACCCAATATTAGCATTAAAATGTGATTCAAGACTTCCCAGCAGCAACTTACACACACTGTGAAATTAGTTGTCTTAATATGAGAGGAAAATCAAACTTATGGTAAAATATCTGGTAATAAGAAAAAAAATTCTTATGTAAAATATCTCAAAACAAGTGAAACACTCATTTCAAGCCCTTTTATTCATTTAAAAAAATCTCAAAAACAGCCTGTTGATGCTTCTGTCTGTTTCTGCTTTGAGAGAGAAGATCTTAAAATAAGAAACTAAACATGAATTTAAGAGCTGGAATTTCTGTGTTAATAATGGTTTCAGTGTAAAGTGCCTTGAACCCAATAAATCTAATTAATTACTGATTTCATTTAGTGTAAATGTTTTGTCCCACTTTTAAGAAGAAAAAAGACTTTTAAAAGCTATTCTTGAATTAAGAATCAACATCTTGTTTAGCTCATCTTGTTTTAAGATAATTTTCTCTTAAAGTGAGAAACGGGCTGGTTTTGAGGTTTTTCTTTTACTTAAAATAGGATTTGAAATGAAGGTTTCACTTATTTTGAAATATTTCTCACTTCTCTAAATTAATTTTTTTTTCTTATTTCAGAAAATCTTACAAGTGTAAATATCTTACTGCACTGGCAAATTATTTCACTTGATTATAGTCAGAATCTTCTCAAGTTATGTGTTTTCTTTTCCTGATATTAAGATCATTTTTGCAGCATGCAACATAAAGATGTCTCAACAATTACAGATGACCATTGTGATAAAGTAATGTATATTCAGGTTTACAAAAAAGTAAACAAAATTTCCCAAAAGCCAGCACCTTCCAGTAGAAATTCACCATACAGGGATGACTGTTTGAGAGCAAAGCTATAAACTGCAACACAGAGTGACAACCGTTTTAAGCCTCATAAGAGAGAAACCAGGTTAGACTTTAGACGTTAGAGTTTAGGGTGATTTTTTTGACACATGAAATTTACCACAATGAGAAGAAAATCATATGAAGACAGCTTAAAGACACATTCGGAGGCTACAACATTCCCGGGAGGCAGTGCAATGGCGTGAGCATGCACAGGGGGGGTCGTCACCGTCTAATGATGTGTCAGAAGCAGATGATTGAATCCTGAAGTGTGGCGGGAATATTCTCTATCAGACTCTTCCAAATGCAGCAAACCGGACTTGACAGCATTCCACAATAAAGAAGGAAAACAACTAAAACAAACTACGAGAACAACCCAAGTGCTTTTGAAGGTAAAGAAGAGCTGCAAGTTCAAAAGTATTCCCAAAATCTTACACTTTCTCAAAACTGGAAGCCTCAGCCTAAAAAGCACTTTGCATGATTTTGCTGTAACTTCAATATGTTTAAGGAAACTTATTGTATTTAGCAAATATGTCTAATAAAGGCTTTAATGTACGCCCATTAGTCTTCAGCACTACAACAAAGAGGATGCTGGCTGTGAATTCAGAGGTATCTTAACGTCTGCTCGGCTTTTTTACATCTCCCTGTAAATGAAATGTTCTGTCAGACTTTATCTCTGTACAGCGGCATTGAGGGAAACTAAAGAATATTCTGTCTGACCTGAGCAAGGTGACAGCACGGCTGATTGAAGATGATGTGTTTACTGACACAGACCTTGGGTCAGTAACCACACTAAGGAGGGATGACACCGGAACACGACCAACTGCCCCAAGCTTTTATTTCATAAAGGGTGGAAGATAAATCTGCTCGGGGAGGAAGAGGCTGGAAAACAAGACCATTCATGCTGGTATTCACACTAGCTATTTTTGCTGAAATCATTTATTATGTTCTGACATATAAACCTGCAACGATGTTGTCGTTATTAATCTTTTAGCTTTTATGAGGTATGAGTCATTTGTCCATGTGAAACATCTTTACAGTAAGAACCAAGAAATAAAACACCAAATGCCTCTATTCAAGCTCTTACAATTATAAAAAAAAAAAAAATAATCCTCTGAGGGGAAATTATGATGATATATTAGGGTTCTGACTCCCTGTATCTTTCTGTGTGGCAGCTAGCTACTTGAAGAAGCCTATATATATATGTATATATATAATGTATGGTGCATCACACTCTCTTTAGGGCAGAAACAGTTCATGCGACTCTAAACATTCTTTCTCAAAGATTTCAGTTTTAAGCCAAGTCTTGCATTTGTATGTATGTTTGGTATAATTTTGTCTTTACAAGATGCATCTTTCTCAGTACATGAAATGTTAAATGTAGCTGTTTTTTCTTTCCGAATGACGCATAGTCACTGTTCAGCAAATTTGCTGACACAGCTCAAAAGTTGAGCTACAGCCATGTTTTCAGTGCTGACAAACAGCAGGTCAACATCAGCCAGTCTGTCTTGTGTCAGGGAAAATGAACAAACTTCAGCTTTGATGAAAAGGTTGCGAGGAAGTGAGCACAGCTAGCTAACTCTGGAGTATGCGCACATTTATCAACCGAAGCAAAGCCCTCATATTTCCCACTACAGATTTTTCAACTAGATGTTCTGTTGTGGAGCAGAGTGTCGGTCCTACCGAGACGCAACATCTATCAACAGGATCCTGCAGAAAAATGTATATCTCAAACCTGCAGCAGGACATCTTTGTGAAAAATAACATCAATAAGATTGAAATCCCTTCCAGGGCATCACTTAAAAAAGGAAAAAAACCTCCAGAGTGACATTGTGTCCTGCTGTAATTGTGCTGCAGAAATTATATTTAAAGCCATTTATCCTAATTCAACCTTTTAAATGTCTTTTTATCTCAAATAATTTTGTTAGCTTAAACCTGTCTGTTCATTAGAAGGACTTAAGAGGAAATTAACAATAAACAAAACACAATTAATCCATAAAATACGTAAATATGCACTGTTATCTACCTTCCTCCATTCTGTTGGGCAAACACACTTTGTGCCCACATATGAGAAGCTTCCAGCGAGTTAAGGAAGGAAGGTTAAATAAAATGGCCCTGACCCTTCTCTTTTGAAATATACTGGTGAGGAAACAGACATGTTGGCTTGATGTTGTCCTTCAGCTGTCTGCAGCATTAAATCTGCCTCTTCAACGTAAAATTCAACACTACTCTGACATTAGGTAGATCTACAGTATAGCATTATTCATTTCATGGTAATCCCTTGTCAATGTTTTTTGTTTGTTTTTGTTGTGTTTTGTTTTGTTTTGTAAATATATTTTCTTGTGAAAAATTCACAGAGAGTGTCTCCAAGGGCGGAGGTTCATTACTTCTTCGTCTTCTTTACTCCGGTGTAAATGTTTCTTTAGTTTGATAATTAATTGCTTGGCTGTAGCACTGTAAGATGTTGGTTTGCTTTGTTCTACAGCTGATCTGGTCCAGGAAATTAAACTCTGCTATGTGATGCTAAAACTTGCTATGAAAATAACATTAACTGCTGTTAGCTAATGCTGCTAACTCAACAGCCCTTTGGTTCATTTCACACCACAAATCAGTTTCTAGTTTGGAACTATATGTGGTCTGTGTGCACCTTTACATTTATCACTCTAGCATCAGCACTCTTGTGTGGATCCATTTTGTTTAGAGTTAAATTGGTTCTAGCTCGGCTGTTTGCCAACTATTTTTAGTTAGTTTGTAAGTACTACACCAACCTTAAAGCAATACTACATAACTCTTTGACCTTAAAACCTCGTACTTCTGATTGTTTTGATGGCATTGTGACCATCCTTTACATTCCCGGAACATGCATCCACAGGCTGAGAAACTGCACTTCACTTTTTTGCAGTTAAGAGCATCACATGACAACCGCACTCTGTTTTATGGCATCACGTCACACGACAGCTACTGGATATCAGCACAAAGGCTGTTTTAAACATGCGCTGTGACCGACTCAGCAAAGAAACCCAACAGAACATTATCAGAGAGAGCGAGGGAAACCAGACAGAAAGGGAGAGAGCAAGACATAAAACAAGAGTCAACATGGGACTTACCGATTTAGAGAAGAAACAGGATGTAAAAAGGATGCTGAATCAGCCGCCGTCATGGCGCGCCAAAGTATGAAAATATGCCAGAGTTCAGTCCAGCAGCTTTAACTTGGACAGTGCACTTACAGGAGTTACTGACATCTAGTGGTAAAAATGGGAATGGTGATGACTTTAAATGCCAAACATAGTTGTAAATGGACGGTGGCTGTTAATGGCCAAAATTCTTCCAGAAATAAACAGACATGAGTAGATTCCCTACAGGTAAAATCGTGTACCACCTCCCTTTATGCACCGTTTAAGGTGTTACTTTTGAATTCTAGCATCTTATTTGTCCATTCAGAGACACCGTAGTAAAAATGCTGCCCAAATATGGCAGCTGCCATCTACAGTATGTAGATATAAATGGCTCATTCTCAGAGGATAAAAATATTTTATTTTAGTAAAGTGACTAGATACCAAGAGAATCTGTTTTTTAATGATATATAAATTTTTTCTGTCATTGAACTTGAATTTTTTACACACAGCGCCTTTAAGAAGCCGGGTGTTCAGGACTTGAAATAATCCAGAAAAATATGCATTAAAAAGTATATATCAAGTTAATAAGACTCTTAACACACTAGAACAATTGTTTTCTAGCTNTAAAGTGACTAGATACCAAGAGAATCTGTCAATCAGGTATTTTTTTTTATTCGATCCGGTGGTACTTTTATTGCATTTACCTTTTGCCACTTTTACAAGCAACAAAATACATAAATTGGCAAATGGTTCTTTTCTTCACAGCTTAACACAGCTAAGCGGTTGTGAAGGCTCAAGACCTTGATAACTTCAACTCTCAACATTCAACGATACCCTTGGTGCCTCCTATGAGGCATCGATTGTGCAATCAATGATACATCATTCTTGCAGTGACCAGAAATCACCAGGGAAACACGTAAACATCGACCGGCACAATAACAAACTCATTACCAGACCACCCGACGCTTATCATTTGGCCTCCATGAAGAGACCCAGGGGAGGACTGAGGGCCTATGATTGATACTCACAGTCGGGAACAGTGGTAACATTAAGAAAGAGTGGCTTATAAACATGAGGGTAGTTTAGGTCCCCTACAACCAGTACTTATGTTTCAGATGTCACTTCTTTACTTACAGACACCAAAACAAAAAGGAAGAGTCTGATAAAATGAAGAGAGCTGCTTCCATTGACTTTGTATCCTCTGATTACCACTCTACTCATGGTTTACTATCAGACTCCCATCAGGGTTGCTTTAAATTTTCGGTCTCCCCAATGAGTAATTAGGCAGGCAATTACTGCTCAGCCTGGTCCTCCTCTCAATCTTCATCAGTGGACACGTCCACAACTGTCTGTTAACAGAGGAGGAAAGATTTTATGCACTGAAACAACTGATGGAGATTAATGACACTGAGTTTCTTGTTGAAGATTAGGATGAAGACAGTAGAGTTTCACTTGTTTTCAGAAACCTTATTTAAATAAATATAACCAACAAATTGTATAATCTGGTGAAAACTGACTAAATTGTTCATTTTACATTTTCCACAATGTTAATTTTCAGTTCACAAACCCTGCATTTGCATGTAGACAATAAATTAGGCCATTTCCACACATACATGTTCTTTCTTACTATTTTTCTAGGCAGTTGAGTCATTGTCTCACATTAAAATGCTATTTTGGGGCATAAAAAAAAAAAAGAAAGAAAAAAGACAACTTTTAGGAAAATGTCATCCAGGGTAAAGATTTCCAGATAATCCAGCTGTTATGTGTGGACTAGATAACAGTGTTTTTGGCTGGCCGTGTCGGATTACGTGACACATCTGTATGGCTTGCATCACAATGTGCACTGTTAACTTTTTGTCTGCATGCCAACGGCAGACATAGCCAAACTTGTGCGAGGGCTAATCTTACTAACCCTGTTCATTGTTTTCACAGTCTTTCTTCCCACAGGTGCTCCTCATGATTGTCTACTGTGTTTTCTTGAAGGTCTTAGGATGTTTACTGTTTCTTTACTGTCTCTTTGTAGGTGTAGCAGCCGGTTGTCTGTTTTTTCTATTGTCATTGATTTGCTATCTTTTGCTTCTCTCTTTCCTTTTTCGTCTCTTCACAATTCCCTTCTTTGTTCATGTTCTCCCTTCTGTTTTTCCTCTGGTTCAGTCCAGCAATTATAGGTAAATTTGGCAATAAACAAATATTAAATAAATAAATCATTCATAAAGAATAAAATTTAAGATTTAAGGGGGTACTCATGGCAAAGCAACTTTGTTTGGCTCAACATGGCAGCCAGATCAGCATTCTGCTGTCATGATGCTGGACAGGACAGGTCGAAAAACACAATCAAAACTTTTGCATATAAATATGGAGTTAGCTTACAGCTCTGAGGAGCAAAGGTTTTAAAACCTGCTGTTATATAAAACAATACTACCACGTCACAGATTTTCTGATCAGCCTTCTGATTGGCCAACATGGTTTCAGCGGAGGGTCCAGCTCGCCTCTTTTTGGTTAGACTCCTGACTGTGTTTCAGTCCCTGCAGACGTTTTGGTGAACACTGCCATGTGGGCATGATTGTTGAGGAAAAACACTGTTTTTGTGTGGAAAGAGCCCAAATGATTGAAACTGCATTTACTGTGTATTTAAGACATGGAAACATATTCTGTTTAGTTGTAAAGGTGAGCCTGTAAATAAGCATGATTTGAGTCTTTATTGTCTATTAGTCATTAGGTTAATGTGTACTTTCCAAGCCACTGATTACACTCTACAAAAAGATGAACCATTAGTGAACTGTGCTGTTCCTGTTGTAACTCGAAGTGGAGAGTATTATCTGTAGAAATAATCTGCTGACTTCAGTGCCTTCAGTTCAGCCACTGATGGTAACCAGATGGAGCTCAAATCAACAAAATTGCTCATCTATGGGGGTCATGATGGTAAGAAAACAGGTTTTATGTTTGAATATAATATAACCAGGGGTGTAGCACAGAATTCTGGACCCTACAAACCATCTTGGTGGGCCCCTATGTTGATCAAGAGTACTCATGCACAGTTTCCCTCTTCTCATTAGCCTCCCAACCTTAACAACCGTTCCCTTTTCTCCCTGCAACAAGGACAACAGGCCCCATACAAGCTTAATAGATACAAGATTATCTAAACAGTCTTATCAAATAACATACCAGAGAATAAAAGCTACTTGGTGTGGGTGTTACTGTGATTCTTTCATCTGAATCAGCTATAGATGATTGATCGTAAAGTAAATAACTTTACTGCCTCCATGAGCTCACCTTATCTCTTATCATCTGGACACGTTGATGGATTTATTGCTGCATGTGGTCCATGATGTTACGTTTTACTAATACTGATATATTACAATGTTAAAGTGGTACTGAAAGGTTTAATTATATATGATTGTTAGGCAACAAATAATTTGCTGGTTCTAACAACAAAGACACATCTCATGTTGAGTAACGTACTTCCTGTATTACTGTGAACGTTTTCTACTCTGTATCTTATGAAATACATACCGGACATGTTTCTGAGTCATGGCTCTTCCTGTCTTATAATTATCACTGAATAAATTGATTCAGTGCATTAGCTTGAAAACAGTCTTTTTTTCAAGGTCAGATATTTTTATGAAATCTGACTCTGAAATGTACCAACATATTGGTTATAATAATAACCAGACTCTGCCTTTTTCATCATTCCTTAAGGCCTTGAAGCTAGAATATTCTCTTCCTCTGTTTCATTTGATTAATTAAAATAATGATGGTAGATCAATTGTTATTAATATTACAGTTTTGGGGGTCTGGCTCCTTCGGTTTTTGATATAACTTGATGACATGGCATCTTCAAAGTCCTGAAATTACAAGGAATCCAATAATACCAAATATGTCATGATTGATCACTGGGAAATGAATAAAATATCAATACAAGGATTTCACTTCTTTTTTTTCTTATTGCAAAAGCAATAAAAGTCAAACAATTGTCTGTAATAAGTTTTTTGAATTACTGATGGTAATAAACTTGTGTTGTCCCTAAACGAACCTAACATGCTTTCTTCATGGAACATGTGTTTCCTTGTGTTGAAACGGCACTCTCCATATCTAACAGGTACCTGTAATGATGCTGCATCCGGTTAGCTAGATGCATGTGTCACAGAACATGCAGTTAAACATCACAACCCTCAGTCAGAGTGATTCAGCTGTCGTACAAAGCTCTCCGTCACGCCTGCTGCCAGTGACCTTGTTATTAAAGTGGTGGAATTAATATATTGAGAGGAACAAGATTCTTGATTGGCATGCATATGATGAATGGTAATTCACTACAGCAGTTCTCCAGAGTCACTGATTGTTTCTCAGATGCTGAATTGATAAACATCGTCTGCAAGAGAAGAACACTTAGTTTTGGGTCCCCATGATCATGACACAGGTCTATGACCTTTCTTTTTTAAATTTATTTATTTATTTTCCATTTTGTATAAATGGTGCCGGCTTATTTTGGTAATCGGAAGGTATTTGAGGGAAGCACTAAGACTGAGAAATGGAGTTATTATTAAGTTAAATCTTTTCTTTAGTGAGGGAATCACATTGGTATTGGAACTGGGTTTATACGGTGGTGTTAGCGCTTAAGAAAGAAGGCACAGAAGAATAAGTTTTTATAAGTTTTGTCTAACGAAAGTGGGAACTTACTATTTTTAAACAAAGGTTTCTGCTGTTATTGAGTGAAAGGTGCTTCTCATTCAGTTGTGCTGTGCTGCGCGGTGTACACACACAAAGTGGAAATTGGGGGTCAGTTACTTTTTGGGAGAAGTAACTGTAATTAATTACCTTTTTTTAATTAACACTGTTAAATGCATTCATGCAACAAAATAAAAGAAAAAAAGAGAAACCCATTTCTTGATGTGCTGAATATTTCTAAAATAGTTGAAGGCATAACTTATTTACAAAAAGAATTTTATATTTTGATTCATTGACCAAAGAATAGTTTTCGCTTTGCTTTAATCTATTTTAGGAGCTTTGCACCACAGAAGACGTTAACATGACAGACTCTTCCTCTCTAAGGTGCTCTTGTTGACACACTAATTCATGTCTTCTTTCTTCTCTTTGTTGCCAATTAACCGTATTAGTTTTAGCATGTTCCTCCACTTCTTTATTTTTAGTTTCACTTTCTTCTCCTAAGAAGCTATCAAGTTAAAGATGAGCCAGTATTTTATATGAATAGCAAAGCATCTCTCTTTGTCATGTTATTTATCTTCTGTGAATAGCATAATGGTGCTTGGCTCATTTAGTTTCAGGTTTATTTGACATAACATACCTAATTATAAATATATTTTAAAAATCTGTAAATAAATATTCTGAGCCATTATGTCCCATGTTGTTGTTGTTTTAACGGTTACTGTAAGAATAGATGTTTCATAAAATAATGGTGTTTGGGTTTATTCAAAACAGATTATGTGTGTGAGAATAAAACATATTGACTAAGCTAACAAAGGAAACCCCAGTTTTCCTCCCAGTTGATGCTGGTATGTAGTCTGGTCTAATTGGTTGGCTCCAGCCCGTGGCCACCTGCTGGCTCCCAAGCCAAGGGACTAGAGCCACTGAAACAACTCAAAAGAAAACAAATTATAACACCGCAATACACCCCAAAATGTGCACCAGTTTTAGAATATATGTAACGTTACATATAGACAAACCCACTTGAATCCCCTATCTGCAGCCCAAATAAAACCCTGATGGGCCCCACATGGACATGCTGACTGCATGTTTACAATATGCCGTATCTTACCAGCTACTTTAGAACTGAGCAAAAACCAGTTTACTTAATCAGTAAGTTAATGAGTTTGTTGAGCTTTACAAATCTGACTGCGTCCAGAAGATGTGAACAGAGTATGTCAGAGACAAGTCTGGTATAACAAGCATTAAACTGAGTTGTTTGGTGTTTGGTGCTGTTGTGCACAGCATGTCTTATTTAGCCTAAAAGGCTAAGATGGTTTGCTGAAGTTAAATCTCAGGAAACAGCTGAAATGGTCCGTTGGATAACAGTTCTTTTTCCTTTGATCAGACCAACCAGCATCCTTAATGAGGCAGCGGTGGCGGTGACGGCAGAGCAGTCGGCTGTCTCCCATGGATACGAGTGGCTCTAAATCAGTAAAATGAACAAGTCTCACACCACAGGGGGCTTTTAAAATCTTGCCTCTTACCTTCCCAGCCGGCTGAACCGAATCCTGACAAATGAATGCAGAAGTTCAAACACGGAAATGTCGAGGAGTTTTGAGAGGAAGTTGATTCATGCTGTAATTAACGGTACAAAACGGATGACCTTCGTACATTTTTCCATGACGACTGAGTCCCTGCCTGTTGGAGCTTCTCTCACAAATCCACACAAATAGAAAATGCTGAGAAATATAGACACATAAATCACACCAGCAGTTATCTGTGATAAAGCAAAAATGAGCGCACAGCTGTGGAACAGATAAAGAACTCTCTCCGTTGAATAGAAGCTGTTTGCACATTTTCTAGCAATGTGGAACCTGTAATTTGCTGCAATTGAATTTAAATAAAAATCACAAAAAGTAATGCAATAAAGACAAAGTGTCAATTCATGTTCAGACTGGTTGGTTTTATTTCCTTATTTATGCTCATGCTGTAATCACGGTGTGACGAATACACTCCAGCCATGGACTGCATGAGTGTAGATTTTACTTCTCGAAAACAAACCAAATACACAATCTATAGATTTCCACCAGGAGGGAGTAATTATTTAACGGCTTAATGTGACCTATCAGTAATCTGCAAAAGGCAGTTAAGCAAGGGTTTAAAAAAAAACATTTTGTAATTTCTATGTCTTATTT
>CM047982.1:31401560-31427968 GCA_026261665.1 Melanotaenia duboulayi
CCAAGGCAGGATGGATCCATGTTTTCATTGTATATTAATCCTTCTCCAAACATTCCTTTATTTAGCCCCTACTGGAGAAAAACAACATACAACCATCTAATCAATCCGATCTTTTAATGTCACATTATAGAAATGTTCCTTGATTTTCCAGCGATAGAACATTAAGTTCAATATTGAAGTTGAAAATAACAATTATATAAATGTTTCTGATGTTTGTCAATTTCAGAGCATTCAGTTTGATTTCTGAAATAATTATAAAAAAACATGAGTTCAAAGTTTTCTGGCTGCTGTTATTGATCGATGAACAAAGTAGCAATGTGCAGTAATAAATAAAAACCTGATGATGCAACACATAGTGATCCATCATGAGGCTTTGCTGAATCGAATCAAATCATTAACAAGATAATCATGATTGAATCGTGAGACCAGTGAAGATGCACAGCCCTAGTGAAATAATCATATGCCTTTGCCCTGAGCCTATAAAAATGATTGGCTACCAAAGAAATTTTTAAGATGCAGATAAGAAATTCTTACCAGTCTGAAGAATGTTTTTAGTATTATTTCAATTTGACCTCGGTACGCTTAGGGGCAGATGGGTTACATAGAATAGAATAGAATAGAATAGAATAGAATAGAATAGAATAGAATAGAATAGAATAGGCGTATTAAATGTAGGCATTTGATAACACATGCCAACTATAGGCATTTAACATTCTCTTACGAGTTGACATTGCTGGACCTCCTCCTCCAAGCGTCACGGTGGGCGGTGGTGGATGCAGCTGTTTTCTTTTTTGGTCATTTTCATTGTAATTTCATGGCTCAGTGGGTGATGTCTTTCAAAGATTTGCCATGGACTGCACACGGTGGCCTAACAAACACGGGGTTGTGATAGCTACTAGGCAGGTTAAGATGTCAGATGTTCATCGCAGGATTTGTTAAACCTCTGTGGCAGGATGAGGTTGGGTACCTTGTCCCCTTTCCTCCCTTAATTGCACCTCCCCAGGTGTAATTTATCAGCGCTGACTATGAGGGCAAAGTGGAAGCCGGTACATTAGACAGGAGCTCGCTAATTACGGTACATTCCTACGGACTGGGTGGCGTGGATTAGACCTCTGGCCATCATGGCGGAGGTGATCGAGCATGTCAGCTGAATATACCGTGAGTACCACACCGCTTCGCTTCCACGTCACATTATGTCTATCTTAAGACATTTTGCAGCATGGTGTGTAGCGGCGTCCTGCCTACAGATTTCCATCATTGGCAACAAGGGGTTTCCCAATTTGTGGATCAGTTGACAAGTAGCTCCGTGGCTGATGGAGCTGAAGCCATGGTGGGATTTCAGAGGCCGACTGGCAACATCCCGTGTCAGTTCATTTTCTCCGCCCGTGGAAACCACATGTATGTGTAAAGGTGGATTTATGCTCGTGCGGCATCTGCGTGCGGTCTGGTAGCTGACCCTGGTGAGTTTGCTTTCTCACTCAAGCGTAGGGGGTGCACGTCGTTTTGGTGTAGTGTTACAGTTTCTCCTCCTCATCTGAAGGTGGCAGCAGGGCCGGCATCGGCCGGTAAACTTACCAGGTTGGAGTTCTTTTGATGGTTCACTTCAGTTCGGTAGGTATTTTCTGTTTAAAAACAACAATGAAGTCCAGTATGATTCAGTGTCTTTATTGGCTTGTGGAAGAAAACGAAGAAATAATTCAACCAGCCTTGATCCACTGGTTATTGTTTTTAAAAACGGTGGTTACCACACAAATTCAGCAAGAAGATCTAGATATCCGGCAACACGTGATCCCAAACTGACCAGTCACAAGGGATCTCCACGTAACCATCTGCATAGCCTCTGCAGAGCTACGCCAAGCCTACAGCGGTTACTCAGAAGCAGACAGGACACGAGCATAAATCCGCGTTTAGGCAGCTGTCACCCCAAAAGTTATTCTGAGCCCATTGACGATCACAACGGGAATTTGTGTGTGTTCCACCAGGCCAGTGGATAAGTGGAACTGGATCCCGCCCGCCAGGTATCCTGGACCGGCATTGGATGGGTCATTGTCCTAGTTTGTCGACTCCAGTACCACCAGTGTTGTGGGTGCACTTAGACCTGGTGGTCACTATGGGATGTAACCTGTTTTATGGTTTATAGAGGCTATTATTGTGTTTTGTTTTGTTTTTTTGTTTGTTTGTTTGTTATGTTTTTTTATTGCACGTATTAAACCCTCTTGTTTTCAGGATTGATCCCTGTGAGAATCCAGCTATTTGCACCTTGGTTTTATGTAATTTATTAGTTGTTTTTTTGTTTGTTTTTGTTTGTTTGTTTTGTTTATTATTATTAGTATTAGTATTAATTTTAACCCCTGTGTTTATTTTAATAAAATATTATTTTTAATTTGTGAATCCATCTGCCCAAGTGCAATAATTCAAACCTACATGCCTTTCAGGCAGGATTTCCTGGGATGAAAGTCCCCAGGTGGCATCATTTTTATATTTTTTTATTTAAAAACCAGAGCTTACCACTCGTACACACCTTCTTCCTGGAATACCCCTTGCGCCGTTATCGTCTAATGCTCCCAGATTGTCTTTTCATCACCTTTTCCTTGTTGTTCATTTACTCACCTGCATTTTCACACCTTATTATCTCAGGTGGTATTTATCCTCTTTCCAGTTGTTCACACACAGTTTCTTGTCATCATGATGAGCAAGGTTTGGGATGTCCACAAAACTAATTGTGGCAGTTTTCAATGGGCACCATGTTATGAAGCTCATTTGTTCTGTTTTTATTTAGCAACTAGGCTAACTAAATCTAATAGTTTTTGCACTGCTAGCAAAATATGGACAAATTTGTTGAAGTACCAACAAATTGGTATGGTCAAACATAACGTCTTACTAGACCGGCTGAAAAACTGTGTTGGACTTTGTGGCATGGCAATTCATTGTTTTGAGTCCTATTTAAAAGACAATGACTACTTTGTGTCTATAGGTAAATACAAATCTGAGTCAACCAAAATAACCTATCNTGTGTCTATAGGTAAATATAAATCTGAGTCAACCAAAATAACCTACAGTATGTGGTTCCCAAAGGCTCCATCCTGGATCCACTGCTGTTCAACACCTACATGCTGTCACTCGCTCAAATTATGAAAAACAACTAAATGTTACCACAGACAAATCTACATAACTATCTCACCAGGAGACTACAGTCTGATCCAAACTCTGATCAACTGCATTGATCAAAGTAAACATTGGATGTGCCAGAACTTCCTTCAGTTAAATGAAGACAAAAGCAATTTGTTTTTGGAGTCAAGGAAGAAAGATTAAAAGTTAGTACTCAGCTTCAAACATCTAAGTTAGAAACTAACAACCAAGCCAGAAATATGGGAGGACTCAGAATTGAATTTTAGCAGTTAWATTAAGACAATTGTTAAGTCGGCCTGTTATCACCTAAAGAACATATCGAGGATTAATAGATCTGATGACTCAGCACTATTTAGAAAAACTTGTCCATCCATTTATCTTTACTAGTATGAACTACTGTAATGCTGTCAGGTCTTCCTAAAAAGTCCATCAGACAGCTGCAGTTAGTTCAGAACGCTGCTGCTCCAGTCCTCACTAAGACCAGGAAAGTAGATCCTAGACCGCCAGTCCTCACTTAGACTAGGACAGTAGATCCTACAACTCCAGTCCTCAGGTCTTTACACTGGATTCCTGCTGCTAGTTCATGAAGACCTGAATGGTTTAGGACCAAAATACATTCAGGATCTTCTGGTTTATTATGAACCAACCAGATCCTTCAGGTCATCAGGGTCAGGTCTACTTTCGGTTCCCTGAGTCAGAACTAAACGAGCGTTCAGCTTTTATGCTCCTCACATGTGGAACAAACTCCCAGAAAACTGCAGGTCTGATGAAACTCTCAGTAGTTTTAAACCAGGGATAAAACGTTTCTATTTGCTGCCTTTTATCAAAACAAATGTTAAATTTCCTACGCTGGAGCTTTATTTCTTGCATTTAATCTATTTTTTTAGCTTTTTTCTTTCTTTTAAAGTTTGTTTTTAATTATTATTATTGCTTCCTACAGCCCCGCTGTAATGGTTTTAATGTTTTATGTAAAGCACTATGAATTATGTTGTACATGAATCGTGATATACAAATAAATTTGCCTTGCCTTGCCAATGGGCTAATGATTAATTAACAACAGACATTTCAACTACCAAAAAAAAAAAAAAACAAGAATATATGATGAGGCATGTCCTATGCATGACCAATCAATGGTCAAGTGATGGGGATGGTCAGTGGTAGTTAATAAAGAGAGACCACAGCGTATGTCTGAAAATATCAGCATCTGACTGTATGAAGCCAAACAAGTCATAACAAAATTAAATGAATTACTGGGACTTGGTTAGATTAGATTATTTTTGCCAATGAAAAGGTGGCCCTGCAGAAAAGTTTGGGAACCACTGAGTTAATGTAGCCTGGTAATGAAATAGCCATTATTTCTGAATGAAATAGTCATTATTTCTGAGTGTGGTGGCTGCAAAGAGCTGGAAGTGATGGTGATATCCACCCTTACCCCTTAAGAAGATGCTTGAGTGACACTTGCTCGGACATGAAAATGCTTATGAGCTGCATTTCCCTCCCAATACAGTTAAGGACACCATTGTGGGCTGTATGGAAAAGTCTGAACACCATATTTAGTTTTTATTCTAACAGAGGACTTATTGATATTAAAAAAAAAAGTATCATACCAGGCATGAATCAAGTTGACATGTCACATAAGTTGCAGCCCATGACGATTTCAGGTGTGAACATCTTAAAACAGAGTAGTTGCTGTCAGAGGGAAAGGGACCTCAGGCTGACGCACAATTTAATTTCCATCCTGACATCTGGTTTCTGGGTAACAGACGCACTGGGCTTTTGGGTAAAATGAGAGTTTGCGATTTGACAGGTGAGTTTTTTTTCTAAGTCGCCACATTGCTGTTAAGCTTCCCAACTGAATCTAATCATAGATGAGCTGTACCTGTTCCACTTCTGTCTCCGCTCCCCTTTGGTTTAATTGGCAGTCTGCTGACACCCTGAACAACTGGACTCATGACCCATCAATCAACCCTGCAGGACACAGGCAGTATGGAGGGCTGGCAAAACGAGAGAAACTAGGTCGATACAGGAAAAAAGCTTTTAGATGTTGGGAACTTTGAAAGCTTGATAATGGCTTTGGGTGTAAAGTAAATGGCAGAGAAAGTGCAAGGAGAGTGTCAGGTTATAAACTCATTCCTGAAAGAGAATAAGAGCTTTGTGAATGTTTCTTCCCGTCCTGCTAAATGGCCTGTTGATTTAAACTGTAAACCTGTTGGAGGTCACAACCCCAGCTCTCCTCAAGGTTTTCTTTTTTCGCCTATCATGAATTTGATTATTCCACTTTCAAATCTGTGTTTGTTTTTCTTTTGTTTTTTTTTTTTGTTTTTTTGTTTTCATTTTTACACCATAGGACATTTTATATAAATATATTTTTTCCACGTCCAAAAATGCTGACATGATCACTCAAATATGAGGGGCTGAAAAAAAAGTCTTAATTTTAAATTTCACTGCAGGAATATTAGTTTAAAAAAGTAACATTTGGACTCCCATAAAACACATAAAATTGTTTTTTTTTTTTTTTGTACTTAAGCTGAATTTCAATCAAGAGTCAATCTCCAATCAATCTTTTTCCTAAATTGCCCTGAATCTTCAGCATCCTTTTTGATTTTCTTATTCTTTTTTTCTTTTTTGCAATTAAATTTTTATTCACAGAAACATGAATCATTTACACAATGTACAAAGGCAGATAATGAGTCTGAGATTAAAACGAGTAAACACTGGAGCGGCCTCTCCAACAGGGAGGACGCAAAGGGTCCCAAACTGATTTCAAACTGATGCCAACTCATTTCTGCTGGACAGGTTTAATTATCCAGCCTGGTCTCAAAGAAACATGAGGACACACAGGAGGTTTCTAAATAATACACCACATGAAGCAGCTTTTCCTAAACTTAGCGAAAATAGACATAAATCAGACCATGGGAAAGCTGGAAGAGGACATGTCCTTGCTGAAGCCAACTACTCATTTTGGCCCATGATAGGTTGATGGTGGTAAAATAAGTAAGTCCAACAATACTGCCACGACCAAACCAGATGTATGGTGATGACACAACTGCAAATATGAAAATACACCAAGACAGAGCTATGAACTATTAACAAAAACCAAACAATCTATTGAGGTAACACAATTAAATAGACAAGGTACAGAACAAACCAAGAAGTAAAATCCAGGTCTGGGGTTTCTACTGCAGTAAATGTAGGATTTACTTGATAGATTTTTTTCATGTTTCTCCATCTGTTTAACTCACTGATAACAATCTCAGACAGGGTTGAGCCTTAGTTTTCACAGGTGAGCTTAATTAATTGCTCCACATTGTTGAGACAGTTCCAGTTTCCATGCAGTCTGGGGAGGAAAAATATGATCTTTCTTCCAATGATACGTGTGAAATAGTGAACAGCCTTTTGAACGGAATGAAAACGTTTCAGATAAAAGAATATCAAGGAAAGTCTGTCGAACGTGTCGTGTGAGCAGTTATTAAAAAGCTGCTGATGAGCTGCAAGCAGGTGTTTGAAGCTGCTGGCGTCACTGCCTCTGGACCTCTTGGGCCAGTGTCCTGCAGGTTTTAGAGGTTTCCCTGCTGCAACACACCTGATTGAAAATAATTGGTCATTAAGGGACTTGTGCAGCTTGACAACAAGCTGTTAGAGAATCATTTCATTTTAATCGAGTGTGTTGCAGCAGGGAAACATCTAAAACCTGCAGGACACTGAGCCAAGAGGTCCAGAGTTGGTGGTCCGGCTCCGCAGGCCTGCAGCTGTAGTTCGGCCACCGTTAGGCAGTGACGGGGGGTGAGGTTCATGGCTGGTGAGGCACTGACGCCTCTGGAGTCAAATTTACAATTGTAAAAAGTTATTTTAGTATTCATTCAACAGCATGCAACTACTGGTAATGTTTCATATCCCATCAGCATTCGCCTTTCAGTTAAACTCACACACCCACTGTTGCCAATTCCTCAGTAAGAATAGTAGCTATTGGTTGTACTAAAAGTCGGTAAATGACATCTTTATCTAATTAGCATAATAGCCTGGTACATATAGTTGTAATGGAGGTTGTCGTGGAGAGGAATGTTTAAAAGGGCAAAGATAATAAAAATAAAAAATTCTTTGCTTAATCTTTTTTAGTAGTTTAATTTTATTAAGCGTAAGTTGCTTTCTAATTAGGAGTCTGCAACATTTCACAACACTTAACTTTCTAAATGTTTTCCTCTGGGGTCTCTACCCTGTATTTGATGGGAAAATACTCAAATTCAGTGATTTTTACTTAATAAAATGTCAAAAATGTGTAGTCATACTGAAAATGCATGTTTAACACAGATCAGCTGAAAATATTGTTTATTTTGTTTGTACTTCTTTTCTGTTTTTTTTATCATGACAGGTAACTGCCGTTAACCAATGCCCAGTGGGCTCAGAAATACATGAAGACTAAAAAGGCTAATAAGTGCATCATTGTGCCAGAGTTAAAAGTCCTAGAACAGTAATGGAGCTTTCTGGTATGAACATTCATTACTTGGTCATAAATCAGATTACTGTGGATTTGGATGCTTTCACAAGTTCGCTGAGATAAAAACATAATATAAATAACCTGTTCTTTCATTTGAACTGCAGACAGTGTGGCCAAGCACTTTTCACTTTTCTATTTGACTACTGCCTAATTTAAATGGCAGCATGATGTTCCGGTTTCCAGTTCAAATTGAGCCGCTCCATAATTCACCTGACAAAAGCGAATAAAGAGCAAGCTCCCCCCGGGTCTCTTTATCTTTCCTACTTTAATTGGGCCACTCCATCAAAGGATGATGTCTTGCCAATGAAAGACTGTGTCATTTTAATTTTATCTCATTAGCTTTTGTATTACTTAGCAGTCCTCTGAAGGGACCCCAGTCACTTTAGGATGGAAATAAAAGGGTAGTGAGGGGTAAAATAGAAAGAGAGACTCTCAGATCAGCTTTAAGACATACAGCATTCAAAGTTTTGTGATTCTGAAACTTGGAGTATTTTTTTTCTTTTTAAGTCTTCTTCAGTCAAATTCCTTCACAGTCACTCAAGAAAGATTGACTCAACTAAAAAAATCCCAAATTAAAACTAGTGCCACCTCTCAGTTAGGCCTCAAGTCATTCTACTTGTGTAGTTCAGCCTCATCTAATCCAGACTGATTCAAGACAGGTTTTCATTGTCTCACCTGGTGAACACATCCAGCATATGTAAGAAACCCAAATGAATGGATGAACAAGAAAAGTAGATGGAATTAGTGACTCTAAAGGCAAAACAAAAGTGCTGCTTTTCTGCTTTTTACTGCAGCTATTAGTGGAACCAGGGAGACAACATGGTAGTTTAGACAATATCAGAACTGGTCCTATGACATAACTGCAATATATTTAATTAACTCTGCTGAGTTAAGTGTATGGGTGTTCAGCCTTGCCTCACAGCAATAAGGCTCCTCGTTCAAACCTTGAATTTGCATGTGTTGGTTCTCTCTAGGTACTCGAGTTTCCTCCAGTCCAAAAACATGCCCGTTAGGTTAATTAGTGTCTCTAAATTCTCCCTAGGAATGAATGTGTTGTTTTGTCTTGCTGGGTTGGGCCTTTGATGAGCTGGCGACCTGCCATGGGTGTGCCCTGCTTCTCACCTAGTGTCTGCTTGTAGCCACAGAACAAAAGACTGCAGGCCTATGCTAATAGACGAGACCTCCTCCTGAGGAAGGAGGTGATGCTGAGCTCTAGTCGATGAGGGCCACAAGTTGAAGGAAGGAGGGTAGGGTTTCAACAAAGTATTCCTCAAGATGCCTGGAAGAAATGTGTAATAGTTCCCGCTGCTTTTCTTCATGTTATGAATCTCTTAATTGTAAAACTGATGATGCCTCTCTTCAGTGGGAGGAGATGCCATATTTTTTTAGATTCATGGTCCCAGCTACATGTCAACAGATGTTTGACCTCTGTCAAGAATGTCACATTTTTGCTTAAAATTAAGAAGGATTTGGTTTTAAGCCTGTTTGTTGGCCTGAAAGTTTTGTTGGTCTGAAGGTTTCTCTGTAGATTAAATGTATGACTTTCAATCCTAGATTTCAGTACCCCAAAGGTCATCTCTATCCATGACCCTGTTCTGGTGTGGGCATTGTCAAAGGCCTACTCTGTCTGTAAGTCTGTGATACCAGATGAGGGGTTAGAAGACATGTCATCCCCTGAAGTACACTGTTAAACTTAACTGCCATGTATATGCCCTTTCTTATGTTCTAGAGCTCCATGAATATTAAGATCTTAATTGAAGCAGGTGTGCCTAATGGTTTTCAAACCCAAAGAAATTAAACGACTAAACCTCATTATTTTCTGTGAAATATACTGTGCGTGTCAAGTGAAAACCCCTTGGTTTGAATTTATATTCTTTTCCCTTCTGCTGAACATTTTACCAGTGACAATGCTCAAAGTATCCTAGAATAATGTAGAGAACCTGACCATCTTGCCTTGACTTTGGAAATCAGGCACTTTCCATCACAGATCATCTATCTAGATTCAGTTATATAGCATACTTTGTGTGGAGGATTGTTGAGTCCATGGATTTCTCCCAGTGTACAAACATACTTTGTCTGCTTTCACTGGTCCAACCGGGGCCTGTACACAAATGTGGGTACAGCCTATTGCATCGATGACATTGGTGAAACTTGAGAGAGAAGTTTAACTAACAGACATGTAAGTCTGGAGACTATTTTGTTTCAACTGCTGCATGCCTACAGCATGAAATTCCTCTATGATCCTCTGTGTTGGATGTTGTTTTAAGATATGCCTGCCATTCATTTGGCCAAATGCACTGTATCATTGACACCATAGAGGAAAGTTTCACAGTTGTTCCTACAGCACACAGAGGTACAATATGCTGTGCTTGCTTGATTAGTATCTATCTCCCACAGATACTCATCCGGGAATTCTGTCACTGGAGACCCGTGAGGCCGGTGGTCTGAATGCTATTTGTATAATCAGTGCACTTTCATCCACAGGACCGTCAGTGAATGGACATGTCATGATGCTTTTCTGTTAATGTAGTGGAATTAGAAAACACAAAAGTTTAATTAAGAATGATTTGACTCCAAGGCAGAGATGAGGCCGAAACAAGATCTTTATTCACTCATTCACACATAACAGCTGCAGCAGTTGATAAAGTTTGTGCTGTGTCAAAAAGGTAACCATCCTCTATTGTAGTAACTTGACACATTTTAAGTACTACATCAACTTTAATTCCAGAACATAATTCCATAAACATACAGCTACACGTGCTGTTCAGAACACACATGTTCGGAGTATACTTCTTCTTTGTACCTCCCAGCATTATACTCTGACAGCGCCATTAGCGGCCAACTTATACATCATCACATTACTACATCTATTATAGAGACTGTTGGGCTCTGATTGGTCCTGTCCTCTTTGTCTTTGTATTAAAGGGTGTCTCTCACGTGCTCTTGGTCTCTGTCTAAAACTCCATAAGATGTTGGTCTGGACTTTTGAGAGTCAACCTGTCGGACATTCTTTAAGATGACAAAGCTTGACAGTGAGGGAGCATTCGCTCTGGTCCGTTTACACGGATAATCCGGTCCATTTGGAGAAATGTGAATGTGTATTCAGACTCTGGTGCGGACCAAAGAAGGGAACTCTGATCTGCTTGAAAACCGGGGATCTTGGTCCGCTTGCAGCTGTCGTTTCAGGGGAAACCTCCCTGTAGCGAGCAGTTGTAACTGTGTGACGTCCTGGTGGTTTGGTCCGCTTGAGTAAAAGCAAAGCAAACAAAAGTGAGGTACAAAAAATTTTGGGATTCCTCGCCCACTGAACCAATTTAAGGAGAGTGTTTGGTGGGAGGAAACAACTCTATAGCAATGCAGTACTGCTGCCAAACAGTGTCTGAAACTGACGTTGGATTGCGGAAGTGAACTCTGACTTAACCATGACAACGCAAAACACGCTGACGTACCGAGGTAAGTCTGCGTAGGATTCATTTTAGCCACGATGATGGAGGAGATCTCCCACTTAGATAAGCCAGAATTGTCTAAATAAACCATGCTTTCCCTTAATCCTACCCCCAGGTCAACTGGAGTAGCTGTTTATAGATGTGACATTATGATTGGCTGGTCGGTACGTGTACAGAATAGATTCCATGATTTATGTCTTACTGCAGCTATAGATTGAACAATTGTTTGAAAAAAGGTCAATATCTATTTATTTTGGTGAGTAGTGCATTTCCCTAACACCTTACTGGACCGATAAAACTTCTTATTTTCTAAATCCTTCCAGAAATTCCTTTTGGGTGGATTGTTTCCAGCGCTATAGACTTTACTGCTTTAAAATGTTTTTTTCTTTGTTTGTTTGTTTATTTGTTTGCTTGTTTTTTTCCACAAGGAAAAGTTCAAAGCCATCAACCTTTAGTTTTAAGGCAATCACCTTTTGCACTGTAGCCAGAAAAGAAACTGTAGGTCCATCAATGAGCCATCAATGAGAATACTGAAAGCTTGTCTTTATTCATGTCTGTCATCATAGCATAGTTAATAATGTGGACATAGATGACAAATGACCAAGCAGAGAAGTTCAGGACAGACAAAAATGACAATGCACACATGATCTTGCCAGGGAGGCTTTCATCCACCCCATGGTGTTCTCCTTAGGGGCCAATTTTTCTTACCAAGTTTACTCACCGTTCATTGGAAAGCAGGATGAATCATCTTAAATGCTAAACCATTGAACGCTCTACACAGTAAAAGTTATTCATTGGAGAAGCCCTGGGTGGTACCAGCACTTGGCTTGCTTTTTGGAAAGAATTCAAAATGAAAGGACATAAATAGCCTTTCAGCAGAAAGAGGGCTGTTTGGCACAGACTTACCTTTTCCAATGTTTGCAACTTTGGTTGTTATCCAGATTATGAGGCTTTTTGCACCCAATGAATAATGAAGGAGGAGATTTCTTGCACGTAATTAAAAACATTATCACTTCAGTGAATTTTTACCTTGGCAGCCACTCCAAGTGTTCGGAGTATCACTAAATATATTAAACTTTTCTGAAAAGGGTCTCTTTAAACTTCCATAGAACTAGGATTAATCAATATTAAAACATGTTTTTCTGTAGAGTAACAATTACACAAGCTAAATTTGAGTTTGATGTTAAAAAAGAAGCATGCAATATGCAGAATGAAGGTGGAGTTGAGCAATTTGCTAGAATTACTGAAAAACTGAAGGTGTTAGCAGGTTGGTGTTAAAAAGTCAGAGCAATAACAAAAGAATGAATCAACCTAAATTTAAGCCCTTAATGAAGAAGGTTGCTCACAAACTGGTCAGCTTTTAAAAACGTGAAAACACTTTTTTCTGTTTTAAAGAATAAAAATTCTGTAAATCTCATTGTGAATGCATTTTCATTCATAGCTATGAACAGCAGTGATATATTCTACACTTTAAGGTTATGCTTGCCAACAGGGATCTCTGTTAAGAGGCTTAACCACAGCCCAAGTATCATTCTCCAGAGTTTTATTAAGCAAACGGATCAGCAGCTTATAGAGAGCTGACTTTACCAAATCTACTGGAAAATGGTGAAGAGAGAGAGTGCAGAGCTGTCTGATGGTATGTGGGATTAAATTCCCTGTGGCCAAGGAAATGTTGACCCTACAAGTAAACTATTAACCGACTTATCTGGGTCGAGGGCCTTTGTGATGCTGTGAGCAGAATCAGCTGCTATATGTCAAAATATTTGGAACAAACTGAATACAAAACATTTTATCAAGAAGAAGAGGTTGCAGTAAATCATCTGAAGGGCATAAATGTTGATGGGTCTGTGGTGATCTTGAGTGCAAGTTTTTTTTGCCCTCCACAGTGTACAAAGCTGAAAGGGCATCTGAATATTTAGCTGTGGTTAAGAAATATTCTCAAGAATTAACAGTACTAGATGTTCTTGAAGCATTTTTATAAGGAACTGCTAGCAGGAGGACTATGAGTGGTGATATTTCAGTAAGCTGATCCCCACTTCATTAATCCTGTCACAGAGGCCAAACGTGCTAGAATTACTAACATGCTAAATGTGACATTTACACTGCATAAATTTTGTTTAATTGGGTATTTCATTGTCCAAAGGTACTTATTTTTCACTTTCCTTAACATGAAACATTACTATTCCATTTTATCAAGCCAACTCCTCCTTTTTGATCTGCTAATTACCATGTTAGCATGCTAACAAAGAGCATGAGGCTTGCTAAAAGGATATAATTTTATTTACAGCATGATCCCAAAGACCAATGAAGACTGTATCAAAAAGAATGATGAACATGTGACCCGCAAACCCTGTTAAAAGACATCACTAGTTCTGAATATCAACAGAATTCAGACACATTTATGCTAATATTCAGCTCGTTCAGTTAAAAAAAAGAGAATTCAGAAAGCCTGAAGGTGGCCATCCTTCATCCATGCGGAGATATCAGCAAGGCATGCTGATAGTCGCATTGAGACGGTTATTGATTATTCACACAATGCAAATTACTTTGTTAGGTTTAGGTATTAAAAATACTTTGTTAGGTTTATGCATTAAAATTTATTTAGTTAGGATTAGGTATTAATGACTTGGTTGATACTGGACACTAATAACATTACATAAAAGATTCCTTTTTTTGATTACGGGCTGTGAAGTTTCGCTTAATCATGTTTTATCATCATTTAAATACAAGTATTAAATTACTGACAGGTTCAAAACAACTGAGCTTAAATAAAACCATGCATGGTAGATTCTTTTTGGTCAAGTTCTCGTGAAAATCTGGCTTTTTTTTGTTTGTTTTTTTTGTTTGTTTTGTTTTTGTTTTTTTATATAACCAATCTAGTCCAAAGAGACAACTACACAGTTTAACAATTCCATGTGACTGTGTAATTAATGGATCTTAGACAGTCTGCCATAGTTTTAACTGCAAAACCACTTTGCCATGTGAAGATGCCAGAAGAGTCAGTCCAGTTGGTGATGGAGGAGGAATCAGTGTCCAGGAATTCTTACATTCTTCAATTTTACACACTGTGTTAATATCCAATTTAGATTTAATTTCACTGAAAATGAGGATGCTGCTTTATTTCAGAAGATTAGACAGATGCAATTTCTTGGTCAAATTTAACTGATGCCTATAATACAACAGATGGTGACCCTGTTGGACTATGGCATAATTCATAGTCATGAATAATTAACCAGCAACTGCTACAATGCCACATGTTTGAACAGACACATTCCTGCTTTGGATGCTTTTAACATTCACAAATTATTCAAATAAATGCACGATTTTTTATGTATAATTTAGATATTTTTTTTCACCTCCGTGAAACCTCATGGACCCTGTGACATTTACAGTGCACACAGTTAATTTAATTGGCATGTTACCATGCCAACTATCTGCTTAAATCTACATGTTCAGTTATAATGTTAGCATGCTAACAAGATATTTGAAATACACTGATAATGTAGTTTTTTAAATGATGAAATCAAGATAGTATGAAAGTTCAAATATCATGATTTCTGTTGTTTTTGTTATAAGTAACCTGCCAGGTCAACTGTAAAAACAAACCCTNGTAACCTGCCAGGTCAACTGTAAAAACAATTACCTGAATTATCTGATTCAGATCATATAAATTTGGCCTCTATCTCAGCAGGAACCTTAAAGATTGGGGTTGAAGTCACGATGAGAAAGTGACAACTTTTGAACTGTCCAGCAGTTTAGAAGTTTAGCAGGATTGTAATGATCTCTAAAGTATTGCTTCTTTCTGTTTAGAAGGTGCTACTTTCCTTTATTGGAAAGCTTTTTATAGCATCTATTGATCTGCTTACTTGGGACAAAAAGAGTCCAGTGATGAATAATGGAGTCAGGTTTTATAAGACGTCTCGCTGCTGATCGATGATGTAGCTGAACGCTGGCTGATATGACAGCAGGTCAAGACGGTATCCTTGGCATTTTATACCTGTGGACACACAAATACATTCCCTCCCTCAAACACACACATCATTTTAAGCTTCCTTTTTTATTTCACTGTAAATCTTTTGCTTGAAACTACAAGAGGTTTTCCATCGTTTCTTTTTTTTATTTAACAATTTATTTTGTTATTTATTTTTACGATATGAGACAGTTAAGTTTCACAGTTTTAAATGATCTCTTCACTGTACAGATAAAATTACTTAATCTGGTTTCTTAGCTCAACATTTATACTCTGTATCTGGTACCATAAGAACCAGAAAGATATTTTTGATGGCATTTCAAGAAAATTACATTATTATTAGCAATTTTTATACAGAAAAACATGTGAAAAGGAGCACAATGTGAAACTTTTTACATTTTGTTGGGTCTTTTATTATATTCTTAACACAAGGTCATAGGAATGAACATTATTTGCTATCAACATGCTGCTTGTTCTTCTCCGTCTTGGAAGTGAAAGCTCTAATCTGAACACATCATGAAATACCACCAGAAGCTTTTTCCTTTGTTTAGCTATAACTGTACCACAAATGGGAAGTATGGCTTGTTTTTTATGTTTTTCATTTAGACACGACATCTTTAGATGATAAAAGAACCTTTACAGTTCATGAACTAAATGATGGTAAACTCTTTATTCTTTTGCTTTGTACCATAATTGTGCAGCGGTTTTCCTACAAAAATCATCCTGTAAACCAAAGATCTCCCTAAAAGAGCTCACCATTGATCATTCAGTAAACTGCAAATATTTTCTCATCTATAAGCTTGAATTCAGAAGCAAGTATTTTAGGTTAGTAGGATGAAAGGTGTTTACATTAATGTAATTCAGTAGAAACTTCCTGGGTCACAATGACAGTAATCCATTTACATAACAAGCCCTGGGAACTGATTATATCTCTTTTTACCTTTTATAATAGCAGATAAGTAAAGGAAATAAAACCAAAATGAGGCTTTTTGGAAATTTAAATAATCCAGCCCACATGCAGCTTCTTTCCATAAAACATTTTTTTTGTAATTGGCCGTCATTGATTATCGTGTTTCTGTTAACTGGACTTGTAGGAAGAGTTGGAATAAACAATGCAGGTTATATTTAAAGTGCATCTAAGTTAAGATCTGATCCCATCTTTTGTTGTCTTTATGGTGCTTTCCTTTGAGGTCATGTCGTTTTGTAAAAGACATGGTACCCTTTTAAAATGTGGAAACCAATAATTCTGCAAACACTTCTGGTCCTTTAGTGATCCTCAATGTGCTCTTTTGATTCTTCAGGTGTGCACGTTTTTTACTTAATGTAGGATTTCTTGCTTAGAGTAAAATTATCTTTGACTTAGCTGTAGGAGCAAATAGCCTACAAAAAATGGTCAAAGGTGCTCTCTAGAGTGGGTTCAAAATTATTAAAAGCCTTTATCTTTTTACATGATAAAAAGAAAAAAAAACTAAATAAATAAACATTATCATGTTGCATCCAACTCGTCTTCATCAGGGTCGGTGAGTCTGCACCGTTTACCGTCCAGCCAACACGGTGGCAAATCGGTGGGTGGAGTTTTATCTACATTTAAACTTTTATTTAAGTCCAGTTGGTAACTTTGCATTAATATGAATCCTAAAACAACTTCTGCTGATTTTATTTTTCTGTTCTGCTGTTCTTAGCAGCAGAAATGATCTTACAATCCAACTGATTGTTCTTATGTTAAGAGACCTCCAATGGACGCTGTTGCACTTTGCAGACTACAGCCTGAAAGAAATGTGTTCAAAATTACAGCTTTATTATTAACTTAAAAAAACAAGTATTTATTTTGCTCTGAAAGATGCATGCCTCTCTTGTTTCAGTAAAGTCCCAGTCTACTATGGCTCACACACTTGTGTTAAATTTCACTAATGAGCTAACCTGCACTCATGTGCGTGCTTACGAGGTAACAAACAATGAAGTGACATTAGAGATTTAAAATAAAAAAAAAATGGAACTAAAACAAAAAAGTAAAAATAAATAAATAATTGAAAAAATAATTATAACATGAATAGAAAAAAACACACACACAGACACACACAAAACTGTACTCATGCTTATATAGATCACATATGTATGTCCTAAGGTTTCTTATATAAAACATGAGCATATTTGTAGGTTATTTGCTCTTACATGTAAAGCAAACATTTTTCACTTTAAGCAAGAAGTCCTACATTAAGTAAACAACATGGTAAGGCAATGTAAGTTTATTTGTATCGTACATTTACAAGACAATTTAAAGGGCTTTACATAAAGAAAAGCACTGAAGGTGCAAAGAAAGCATAAAAAAGTAGTAACAGTGGTATCCTTTAATTGCATTTCATTGGCTCCATATAATTCAGGTAATCAGCTTACCAGCAGCTACTTCTCCCCCATTGTGCACTTGAAGGCACCGTGAGCGTTTAAGCTGCAGCGACACGTTGCTCGACACGAGGGTTTTTGTAAAGGCCCTCAAAAGCACTTGGATATCAGCCGTTTCACATCTTTTATCAGGAAATGTATTTGTGTTCGTCCTCCAGTTGGAAGTGTAGCAGATAAGTGTAAAATAGTTTTACTTAATCATGCAAGCATGAAATTCGGGACAAATGCACATCAGTCTACTCTTTCAGCAAAGGGCATTAGCCATGCAAAAAGCAAAGATGGCTACCGTCTACACTAATCATTACCAA
This sequence comes from Melanotaenia duboulayi, assembly GCA_026261665.1. NCBI lineage: Eukaryota > Metazoa > Chordata > Actinopteri > Atheriniformes > Melanotaeniidae > Melanotaenia > Melanotaenia duboulayi. Next base: position 31,419,309 of record CM047982.1, read on the forward strand.
TATTTACTTTGTAAGTTGTTACTACTTCAGGTAAAACAACTTCTTTCAATTCCAAGTCCTACTTGCCAGAGTGCAAAAGGTCTTTGTTGTAAACATTTTTAAAGCTAGATCAAAGATGGTGTCCAAAATGGCATCCACAAGCCAAGTCATTCACATCTTTGTGACTAATAAAGATCATAGTGTACTTTTTATGACAAGATGATTTTATTATTAAACCAAAATAATGCTAAAAATTTAAACAATAAAAATCATTTCTACTTTCTCGTATACTGTAACAGTCATTACTGTGGTATGGCCCTTTAAGAATATTTTGGCCACCCACTAATAATGACGTCATCAGACGGCAACAGACAGATTGGGATCCACCCTCACGGATGATGGATGGATTACTTTTGAGCAGGGTCTGTTCACCCCTTCCCAACCAGCTTGTAACACACAGGTTGTGTAGCTCCTGACAGCAGTCATCCATCTTTGTAAGGGTGAAGAACGCTGTAATAAAAAGCAATGAGCACTGTGGAAGCCCGGGACCGGTGTGTTCCTGAGTTTCTTATCACCAAAGCTTCAATGCCTTCTGACTTAGTTTCACTATCACCTGTTTCCGTCCGTTTCCTGCGTCAGTTATGAGTTTGAGGTTCGTTTTTGGGGGCCTTTTGTATCCGTCGCTTGACGCAGCAAACAATGTAAAAACACATGGAAGATTGAGGGCGGAGACATTTGACAATGGTTGAAAAGAACATACCTATTAATGAAGCATAAATGACCCTTTATACAACTTTAAATGGGCAGAATGAGTCTCAGTGAGAAGGTTAAATATTACATAGAAGCTACACATGCACAAGGCCTTTCATGCAAGGCCAAGCCTGCAGCATTTGCACCTACTGACAGCAGTCAGAAAAACTTAGTGAGCTGTTCCCAACTTTTTGCAGTGGCAGAGTTGGTTGTCCTGAAGTCTATTCCCATCTCCAGTCGCTGCTTCTGGCTGCCGCAGAATTGCCTGAGCCCACACAGCCTGCCTAATATGCTGCACATTCAGTCTTTTTTAATCAGAGCTGCTCTGGTAGAAGGCATGGCTTCTTAGTCTCTGCTTTCTGGGAAACAAGTCCAGGCTGGCCTCATCCACAGCAGGTGCAGTGCTAGACCTGTCATACATCAGAAGCACAAACTTCTCCAGAATCTTCCTGTCATCATCCTCATTGGTGGGTGGGTGCTGACTCAGTTTAAATAAAAATACTGGAAAATGTCTCATGTCTGCCAAGCAGTCTTTTCCTTTATTTGTAAAAACTGAGACCACATCACAACCTGTGGTAATAACTTTACTAGAAGAATAATTTGGTGATTGAATGGGATTAGAAATAATACCAAATACATCAGTAAGGCCCAAACCTTTGAAAAATAATTCTGTGTGATGAGTGAATTAGTTGAACTGGATGATTTCTTTGAATTTTAAAGGCTTATTATTATTATGTAAATTAACAGATTGAATGCAGTCATTCTTTAATACAACAACTAAATTAAGCTTGATGAGATTTAACAATAAAACAGACTAAAAGATCTCAATTAGCTGCTGGAAAGCTCCCATTGTTTCTGTGCTGTGACGTCCTCTGAGCTTTATCCTGGACAAGAGGCAGATTTCTCTCAGTAGTTTTGTCATTAATCAGACAAAAGAGAAAGTTGCTGGTTTTTATTTTAACGTGTCTTTTGACTATTCTCATATGTCTCCAGTTTACAAGCTGCTGCTGCGGGCAGGCTGCCACGGTTCAGCTAGCATGATATCAGCCTTAGTTGCATCACACAAACACTCGTATCTTCACATCAACAACGACACACAAAGCAGCACATAGGCATACATAAAAAAAACACATACACACGTATACACTGTGGCTTATTCTCACTAATCGCCTTTTTTCATTCATTCTCCTGCTAACTTGTAAGAAAATATGGAAGGGATTTGCTCAGCATTGGGCCAGCAGATGTGGCATTACTGATCCAGGAGGGTTGACCTAAAGCAAGGCTGGGTGAGTGTGTGTGGCATCAGGACGGAAGGGAATCTCTCAGTATGTGATTGTGTGTGTTTCCTCTTTGTAAACAAGAGTGATGAGAAAATCTGTTCCTCTGTGACGGTTATTTTTCTCTTTGTCGAGGCTTCAGGAGAGCCACAGACAGATTGGCAGCATTATCAACATCAAACCATCCAGAGGTCAAAGGTCAGAGTTACTGTGGCGATTCAGGAGCTAATCTTCTTCACAGAGATGGACATAGAAAATAAAGTCAAAAGTACACATGAGCGAGAGCTGACCAGGCACATTTTAAAGGATAATTATAGTTTGTTTTAACCTGCTGTATCTCCCACGAGTGCACAGATTAGCAACACATGAGCAGACAGACAGAATGAACGCTAACGTTTCCACACAGATGATCTGCACGCTGCAACCGAGCAGCTGAAATCCAGCCGAGGTAGACCAGAGAACTGCCCCGCATAGTTTATATTTCCCTGATTCAAATGAATGGTCAACCCTGAATCTTTTCATCAAGTTTTGCAGAAGCTTTTTAATCACGCTTGAATTTTAATGAGGTGTTTTGAAGCAGAAGCCAGCAGTGGGTCTGCAGCCGATCTAGAGGATGTGCTGCAGATCAGTTGGGTTACTGGGTTTATTTTTCCATTTTCACCACCACAGCCAAGGTAAACTTATCTGTACAATTACATTTCATGTGTAAGACAATTCAAAGTGCTTTACATAAAATATTAAAGCAATACAGCGGGGTGCAGAGGGAGCATTAAAATGTACACTGAAAACAAACTTTAAAAAGAAATAAAAAAGAATTTAAATAAAGACGGAAAAATCTTGAAAATGAAATAAACTAAAATCCAATAAATGATGAACAGTTTTGATAAAAGGCAGCAAATAGAAAAGTTTTTAACCCCGGTTTAAAACTGCTGAGAGTTTCAGCAGACCAGCAGTTTTCGGGGAGTTTGTTCCACATGTGAGGAGCATAAAAGCTGAACGCTGCCTCTCCACGTTTAGTCCTGACTCTGGCAGGATTTTGAAGTCAGTTCTTTGACAGACAGGAAGCCGGTGTAAAGATCTGAAGACTAGAGTTTTCTACTTTCTTGGTCTTAGTGAGGACTCGAGCAGCAGCGTTCTGGACTAACTGCAGCTGTCTGATTGAGTTTTTAGGGAGACCTGTGAGAACAGCATTACAGTAGTCAAGTCTAGTAAAGATAAATGCAGAATTCCTGCTGAGACTTTGAATCCTCCAGATGTTCTTTAAGTAAAACAGGTTAAACAGCACACTTTGTGCACATCTGCAGCTTTACCTTTATCAACATTGCTAGAAAATTATAGAATGATTTTAAATAGACAACAGCACCAAGCAAAGCCACCGATCTACATGCTGCACATAGCAACAAAAAATAGCTTTCCATCCCTACCTGAGATGTTTCTGATTGTATCAGCTCCATACAGTAGTAGCCGAATATTTTTGACAATAACCCTGTTTTTTTTTTATGTGTTGCCGTTCGCTAATTTAACTATATTAATATGTAACTTGCAAAGTTGCTGTGATGTCCAAAAATAGAGACATGAACAGCCCAAAAGCCCCTGTGTAGCTAAACCCCTGGACTGGACTGATCTATGTACAATCTGCATGTTGCAGACAGCATTGTTATTTTACAATTAGATAAATATAGCTAAAAACAAAATCTATTTTGAGCATGCACATACAGGCATGCACTTTTTTTTCTTTCTGGCCTCGTCCATGAAAACAGGTCGGCTGGTTCATCCAGTCCTCGTCTCTATTTGAGGAAATATTTTAAGATCAAAAAGATTTATGTCACTATGAGAGAAGCTTCGTTGTTGGGGGCACAGATGGCAAAAAATAAAATTAACTGTGATAGATTGTGGAAGCTGAATCCAGTTATCTCACAGCTTGAGGAAAGAAACTGCTCTGAAGTCTGGTGGTATGACAGCGGATGCTTCTGTTATCACTGATATGCCGTAGATGGGTACCAAAGGATGGTCTGTGTGGTTTTAATTACTCGCTGCAGTGCCTTCCTTGTATAGACTATGCACCTCCTTTAGGGTTTTTAATGTTACTACTTGAGAAAACTCTCTAAAAGTTTACAAATGCCATGTTAAATCTTTAGTTAAAAGAACAGTTATGATCTTTTATAACCACAGTGAGGATCACCATGAACCAAAATATATCATTTTCCTCCGCTTTACTTCTGTAAGATGGGATGTATCCTTAGCTTTTTTTTTCTTAGAAAGGTAGCACATTAAACAGCTGATTAGACAATTCAGTCCACTACAGGTATGTAGGAAGCAAGACCCTGTTGCTTGGCAACCACCCAAATCCCAGAAGATAAATTCTCTCTTGCAACTGTGATTTGAAAAAAGAAAAAAGCATGCCGTCATGCAGCAATAAGCTAGCAAAAGAAAGAAAGGTTAGCATGTAGCTGATATGTCAAACCAGCAGCTGTTAAAGGAAAAATCAGAGAAAACCCGATCAGAGCAGCTTCATCAGTGTTGCAGACTACATTTCAGTCAGATTATGAAGCAACCTGACCCCACATTAAAGGGTAAAACGGCACAAAATTCATGCTGATTCTTCAAATTTTGTGCACCCCCATAACTAAAACTATGTGTAGAAAGACCGAAAAGTGCACATGCATTCTTTCTGTCACATTAATAAAACAAAAGCCTGATTTCCATTCCCCTTTTTTACCATGACTGGGTGTTAACAGGCAGTATTCTTATTGATTATTTACTGATCAAAACATTGCTACAGTAACAGCAAAGGTAGGTAAAACAGGTAAAAAGAGGTGGTCAAATTACAAATCAAGAGTTGAAAAGTCTACAGCTCACCTAAAAACAGCATCAGGGTATTTATTTATGTATTAATTTATATATACAGCAATGAAAAAGGCTCACAGTGCTTTGCAAGGAATTTACAAGCCCTGTGTGCATCTCATAAAGATGTAAAATTAACAGGAAATCTGGGTTTTATTTTAAAGGCTGCTGTAAATGGAATAAAATGTGAATTTGTTTTATCTGGAAACAATAAACATCCAGCCTTGTGTGCAGATGATCAGATAGAGACAGAGATGGAGCCTGTAAATGGCAGTATATACTTCACTTGTTCTCATTAAAAGTCTTCCAACAACACTTCAGAATCTATCCTGATGCACGTCTGTTCCAGCTGCATTCCTTTATAACCCCACAATAAAATCAGAATATGTTATAAAAATTAAAGGCAAGAAACTAAGTCAGAATAAAATACTGAGTTGCCACCTTGGAAATGAAAAAAACTCCTCCCTCTGTTTGTCTGTTCACATACAATATACCACATTAGACCGAAATTACTCTAAAAGTACACGTACATGTGGTCTGAAAAATCATGAGATGTTAATATTCTCACCACATATTCCGCCCTTACAAAAACAAAGAGGATAAGATGTTTGCATGTTTCTTGTTTATACACATGATTTATTACATTGTTATTATTAAACACAAAAAAAATTCTTTAAAACCAGATTATAACAGCCATTTCCCTTGTTTTGTGAACCATTATTACACTGGTGTTAATTTTGGTATCAGCTAAGAGTTGCTACAGCGTTACAGGTGAACAAAGTGAACATAGTTGGCTGAGGACACACCCCTGGGGAGCCCCAGTGTGGATCACCAGAGTGGGGAAGGGGTAACAGTCGGGATGAACCACTGGTTCTTGTGTGAGACAGTCCCAGTAAGTTGTATAATATTACTGTACTACTATGCTATGTTTTGACATTCATGTTGAGATTTGGCGACCACCAGGTGGTGCACAGTAACTGAAGCCTTGTGAGCATTAAATGTTATGTTCATTCAAAACGAAAGATAAAGAAACACAATACTACTCACGCCCAACAAGTTCTCCAACTGGAATCATTGATAAGACACAAATCTTAATCGTGTCCTGTAAGTAGCACCCCTACTGATGGCATGAGGGAAATATGTTTCTGAAGTGTCTCCACACTGGAGCAGACATCATTACCCAGTTCATCATTAACACACCACCGTGTCCTAATGAGGACGAAGGAGGGGTGGTTGGATGGAGCAGCTGTGACGAGCTGTCAGACATGGCCCTTGTTAGAAGTGAGATTGAGATCAACCTATATTCCAAGCACTTCCCTTCTGGTTGGGTTAAAACAGAAACATAACAAAATTATTATGTTTGAGTCAAAATACATTCTTTTTACAATGCCATTTTACAGGTAACGCAGTTACCAATATCTTCAGCAAATGTACAGTATTTATTTATAAATCATTTACAAGGTAAAATAACTCAGCTGAGATAGAATCTGACTCTTATTAAATAAGCCCAAACTAAGGAGTCACATTCACTATAAAAGGATTTCTCCACAGAGCCCCATGGTAAATGTAATGTAAAAAACACTCAGAGTAGCGGTGCTGCTTCTGCAGGTGGAGGTGGGGGGGCGCCGTAAAGGTGTCCCAGTAGAGGACAGGTTATGTGTTTTGTGTGACTTAAGGGTTGTTGAGGATAAATGGCATTTTTTGTTCCATTGTTTTTATATCATAGTATCAGAACTGTTGTGTTTGAGAACATTTTATGTCAAATTATTTCCACAGATTTGTTTATGTTAACGTGTTCATTTTGATAGTTCACAATCTTAATATGTTGTAATGATTCAAGACATTTAATGATATGAGAAATTTAATGGAAAATAGCCACATGGATTTGACATTTAACGAAATGTACGAAGGAGCTATATCTGCTGGCTGACTGCATATTCATCAGCACACGCTGGTTTATCCTGATACCAGGCCGTGGACAGTTTCCTCATTTCTGTCTCATTTCACATGGGTTTAAAAACAATGCTAAATGTTCCCACCTGCGAAAACAGCAGTGTTTCTCTAAGAAACGCTGGACTCCTTCCCATTTCTGGAGACAGTGGGGAAGTTAGAACTTGTCAAAACAACCGTGTGTATTATCAGAGAGACAATGAGTAGCACCCGCTCTGTAATATTGTTGTTCAGACAAACAAAGAAACAATTCCCGCTTAAAAATGACACTGGCTCTTTGGAGGCAGTCAATCTGAGAAAGGTTAAACACTCCTGTGTGTGAGCGCCGTTCGAGGCCGCTACATCTGCTACTGTGTGATAAGGCCGCCGCTTCAAAAATAATATGATTCATACTGTTGAAATGTTGTGGCGATATCGATTATTTATAGTCATGATTCAGGTGTGAGACAACGGACGGAGGGGAGGGGGAGCAGGACAACAGCGCTGAGGTGTTCAAGGACACTTAGAAATAAAATGCTTTAGAGATTTATTGATGTTGTAAACCGTGATTATTACTCATTTTAAAAAGTGACCTTAGCTGATTATTTGTCTTGTCAGTCTTAAATTTACATGTTAAAACAATCATGAATTTGTCATGATCCATGTTTTGGGTTTTGTTTTTTTGGTCTTGTCATGTTTAATTCTGTTTCGCTTTCTGCTTCCTGTCATTAGTTCACCTGGTTTAATTATCAAATTCTCTTCAGCTGTTTTCTCTTAGTTGTTAAGGGTACTTATACCCCCTGGTTTCAGTTTTTCTCTGCCAATCTGTTTAGCCTTTGCGTCATGTCACATTTTGGTTCAGTGTCACAGTCTTGCCTCTGTAGGGTTTTGTTTTTTTTTAAGGTTAGTTTTTGTTATTAAAACTTTTTTTCCTGCACCAGTCTGCTTTCTGCCTCATCATTTGCTGACATTTAGGTCCACGCCAGTCCAGACTCATTTTCTTTGTCTTTGAACACAACAGTAGGACATATTTTGGAAAAAGGATGGGTTCATGACCACAGCACACCACATGATCGCATGATGGCAGTCATGGTGACCACTGACTGCCCCCACAAAGAAGCACCACCTCCACTAAGCACATGCGCCATCATTAACCCCTTAAAGCCTGAACTTATTTACAAATTTTACAAAGCAAAATAAATACAGGCAAAGTAATTGAAAAAAAAATTAAAGGAAAAGACTGAAACAAAAGAAGTCAAATTCAGTATTAAATAAATTAACAGTAAATAGATATAAAGATTAGATGACTGACTAATAAATTAATGAAAACAGAATAACTAGATATGAAAAGGTAAAATAAATAAAGGCCTGAAGTGGTCTGATGTAACATTGAAACACTAGACATTATGGGGTTAATACAGGTGAAAAAAAAAGAATATTTATTTTATTAATTTATTTATTTCTGTAATTCAGCTTTAATGGGTAAATTTATATATTATATCCACTCATTACATGCAAGTCAGATGTTTCAAGTATTTATTTGTTATGATTTAGATGATTAGAAAAAGATTAGAAAAGATTTCTCTGAAACGACGAAAATGTAGACCAAATAAAATAAGACCAGTATCAGCAGATACTGGTCTTTCCATGTGTATGTGTGGTGAAAGAGGACGGAGTGAGTCGGTAGACACAGCAGTCTGGCTCTTCCTGGTAATAAATCATCAACAACAAACAAAATAAAGATCATTTCCAACCCGTTGCTATCTTGCCCCAAAAGGGAAATAAAGTTTTAGTTAAAGTCTTAGTCTCAGCTCTTAAATGATCAAATGTTTCACCAAAAAACTAATTTTTTGAAGTTATCAAATACTGTGGCGTCATGTC
>CM047982.1:31429951-31445872 GCA_026261665.1 Melanotaenia duboulayi
TAATCTGTCACGTTTCACCCAAAGAACATAAAAAAAAACGCTGTTTTGTTAGTAAACACGTCTTAATAAAAGGCCGCCGTTAAGCCAGCGGGAAGCTTTTTTTTTTTTTTTAAGGTGCGATTAAAAAAATTAACGGCGTTAATTAAGTGTTGCGTTAACGCGCGAATAACACGTTAACGTGCCCAGCACTAGTATTTAGATTTCAATTCATCGCAACTACGGAGTCTCATGATCAAATGAAAAACACCCAAAACAAAAGATTACAAAAGAGAAAAGTGTCCTTGGACGTGTCTATGATCTATAGCACAAGAGTATCTAATATCCATGTGTTAAAAGACTGAAACTAACCTTTGTTCTTGGTGCAAGTCAACAGTAAAAAATAAATATCCTTGATTTATATTCGTTCTGATATTAAACAGTTTAGAATAGCTTGTGTGCCATTCCCTGCAGACTCAATCCATTGTTAAATAGCTCAAGGACAACACAGCAGCTCAACAAATAGGCTGCTACATTTAATTCATGCCTTTGCAGCGCTGCTCCTCAGAATCATTTCCCATGTAGGACGAGTGCTCCTCCCTGAGGACTCTTCATTGTGCCAGCCTAATGGTGTGCATGCGCCTCAAAACAGCTTCTTATCTTCAAAAGAGGGCATGTGTTCCATATTCAAAACCCTCAGAGCATTTTTTGTACGTCTTCCTTTCCATAAACGGACATAGCAAAGAGCAATCAGTGAACTAACTGCTCCGGCTTAAAATGGTGAATTCAGGCTGGGAGACGCTGTGAAGACGGGGCTACAGGGGACAATGACAATGCCGTTGTCGTGTTTTCTGACTCAGACGAGACTCTAGTAATGCAAACATTGTCTGAAGCCTTTTTTGCAGCATTTTCAGTTAATGCAGAGAAGGAAATGAGAGTGTTTTACTTTAACGCGACCTTTAAGCACAGTTTTGGTCTCAGATTTTGCTCATGGATTTGATTCAGTCTGCTTCTTCCCTTGTTTCAGCTTTCCACTGGCTCTCTATAATACACCACATAGAGACTAAACTTTAAGCAACATCATCTTTTTTTATGTGTACATTTTTGTTCTAGTGTCATACACTTTATAGGCAGTTGCAGAAGGAATGTTGACCCGATCCTAAAAAAATAAATAAATAATCTATTCCATGTGAGACCAGTGCAGGTAGTACCTAACTTATCACACAAAACGTTCATTTGTTAAGGCAGCTAACCCCTGAAAATCCCTCCATTTTCATCTTAAATGTGTTTTTCTGGATTAAAATAAGGACTTGTTAGGGGCCAGCTACTTTACTGAACTACTGTTACTGGACCCTTGTGGGAGAATCATTCACATCTCAAGAATCTTAGCTTTCCAATAGTGTAAACTATGTTGTAAAGGTTACCTTATTACAGCAGGAGATTTACAGTTGATTTAATCCGTGTCAGTCAGGGGAACTTGTTTTGTTTTATTAATTCATCATAAAAATGTAAAGTATCTCCTGGAATTCAACCTCTGCTTGAGTTGACAAAGAGAAGCCATTACATTGCTTCTTTTTCCAGAGTTGTAGGAGTAAAAATTAAGAACGGGTTAGCATTATTTTCCATTTGTCGTTTATTTTTTTATGCAGATTAAAGGTTAAGATGTTTGGACATTTTCCATAAGGAGACACCTTTCCTCTGATGTCTAATGTAGGTTTTTATTGGGCATACATTAGAATCAGATCTTCTTTCATTGTCATTGTCAGATGTTGAATTAAGAAAATTCATGACCAACATAAACATTTCCAAAACATTTCTTGCAAGGATTACCTCTTCTCTTCCAAAGTGATAACTCTCCTGCCTCTGCACATTATACATGCAAAGTCACCGCTAACTTTCTTTGATCACCACATGCTGGATTTGTCTTTCCTCTGCCGCGTTCGTTCGCTCGATGTTGATGATTATATGCTACAGTGAACAATCTGTTGTCCCTCAAAAAGATTTATTCACCATCCAGTTGTTCCCGCCATGCAAACATCACCCACACACATTATAAAACTATCTGCTGCCATCCTCCATGAGTCAGAGCATTGAGACAGTTTTTTGTTTGCTTCACACTGAAATATGTAATTAAAACACCCTCAGTAAGAATAAAAACAGATGCATCAGCAGAGATAAGGCTTGCTTCCAACAGAGATGACATTTTGAATTATGGAATTTATGTGATCTTGTTGGACCTGACGGGGGGAGGGGCGGGAAAAAAGAGTAATGAAGAGAAGCAAAAAGGGAGACGAGACAAAGATACAGTAGACAGAAGGTTTCAGTCCATCCTAACACAGAAAACCAGCTGCTACACCTGTACAGAAACACAACAGAGAATTTCCTACAGCTTTTACAGGTAAACTGAATAACCAAGACAGCAAAAACACGTATCATAACAACAACCAAAGTACCAGAAACACAGAAAAACTAAACAAAAGTAGCACTTAATGTAAAAACTCACTGGACAACTCCGTGTCTGTGTCAGCATGTAGAGGATGAGGAATGAGGACTGAGCAGAGATGAGTGTGATCCTGCAAATGTGACCACACCTCTACGACGGCTAGAGGTAGACTAGGGCAGCCCAGAGACCTGAGCAATCGGCAGCAAACCCCAGCCACCCCACCATGAAGATGACCCCGGACCCCCCCAGAGGGTAGCAGAGGAAAGCCCCAGCCAGAGCCTCCACAGCTACAGAGCACAGGCCCCGGCAGGCCGAGATCTGCAACCACCAACCCCGCCGGGCACTGTCCATCCAGGGCGGCCAGAGCGCATGTTCCAGGGCTCAAAGAGTCCAGGAACGNCCCAGCCGCCTCCCTCCTCCCCACAATCGCCCCCCCACCAGCCTTCTGTTGCCCTGATCCTACTGCTGCTGCCATCAACTTTAAGATGAGCAAATATTTTGTATGATATAGTAAAAGTCTCACTTTCAACATGTTTAATGTTTTATGTGTTCATATACGAAATATCAGCTTATGAGTCAACACGCGTGACATTGTGTGTTTATTTAATAAACGTGTGATATTTCTCCATGTTATGTTCGGCAACATTTAACATTCGGTAAGAGCCTTGGAAATGCATTTTGTCAATGGAGGTTCCCCAATGGCAATATAATCCAAATGTGTGTGTACACGTCACATACACACACAAATAAACATGCTTCATCCTTCATTTCTGCTGGCCGACCTTCATTTGTCTTCCTCTAGCAGCTCTGTTTTTTGGCAGCTCTGAAATTAAAGCCACTACTCCTGAAAAAAAATCAAACTCAGCAGAAAAATGAGTTAGATGAGTCTGTCAGAAAGTGATTCACCTTCCGTGCATCACATACCCCCACCACATTCAATTTTTAATGACTAGATGACACTTTTTATTGTTTTCCCTGTTCTGGGGTAATACTTGGGTCAGGCAGACTGCTGTGCTGCAGAAAAGTCATAAAAAAGTCAAAGATTACATCCATCACAAGTTCCCTGACGTAAAACATTGAAGTTGTTATTGACTCTGCATCTTAACATTCTACATCAAGCTTTACAAGCTTTGTTTTAATGTTTATTAGAGAAATGGTGAAGTTTCTCTGAGTAAACTGTATTTTTTTTTCTTTTTACAGAGGAATACATTATAATTTGATACATTTGACACATTTGCAATTCAGTTCAATCTTTATTACGACCCAGGGTTAAGATTAAAAGATAAAACCGTAGTAAAACAGTGCTTCCTCATCAGCTACATATGGTGTCTTTCAATGCAATTTCCCTATAAACTTTGAATAGATCCCTTGATCACATCGATATTCACATGTCTGGCATCCAGCGGTGGAAAGCGGTAGTAAGTTTAAACTCTGGAGAGGCAGCTTGAAGCTTGGAGCGATGTTGTGACTGTGGCATTTAGTGCTGGGATGTATTTGCTGTTAGCGACGCGTCTGCGTATGGTTCATGGCTGCCACACGTTCCTTGCATTTGTTTGGCACGTAGGCCACTTGTGTTGACATGAGGTAACGTGTTGCATGTGCAAGTTGCAATATGGACTTGAACACTAGAGGCGCTCATGCACATGAACATGACAAGTCCAATGCAAACAGAACGGTGGATCGTTTTGAAGTCTCTCAGATCTTGTCAACCTCCACTATTTGTATGATTTTTCCTACCCGTTGTACAGTGATCAACACTCGTGCCTCAACAGTTGGCAACAAATTAAAACCATTTAGGGGGTAAATACCCCAGAAATACAACGGGACCGGTAGATTGACCTTTTCACTAGTTCAGAGTCCAAGTGCTGTGTTCTCTCTCTAGTGGTGACCTCCAGTATTGTGTATTTTGGCCACTTTGTGCTTCCATTGTTTGTAGCAAGTTTATATGCAGACGTGTACACTTGCATTCACAGCACGTATATCCTAGCCCTTAAAGGGTTAACTATGTTGATCCATCTAATTACCTGATTCCTTATTAATCTGTTAAAAATATACCACAAATAAAAAAATGACATTTGTACATTATGAAACAAGTAAAAGTCTTCACTCTTCTAATCTTAAAACTTTCTCAATAGGCTCTCAACTAGTACATTTTAAAAATGGTTCCATTATGATTTTAACGTACAGTTTTATTTTTACCGGTCCAGCATCATGACAGCAGAATGATGGTTTGTGTTTCATCATCCCTAAAAGCAACTGCAACCCCTCACTGACCCAAAGGTATCATAGCGTGGGACTTTCCCACCACACAGACTTTGGTCAGAGAAGTCAATGTAGCAAATACCTGGAATAACTTAAAGAGAAATCTGTAGCTCCCCACAGTCCTCTCCACAATGCTCCATTCACCCTGTGGAGAAAATGGCAGCTACCACTGCTGTACAAATACAACCCATCAGCCCAGCCGCCCCCTCGGCAGCCCCTCAGCCAACTCTCTGGTGCTGTCTGAGGTAACGGACGCTCACAGTTTCCCTGGATGGCACTGGAGGTTGTGGTGCTTTATCTCCTGGCCTGTGGCATTTCCTGTAGTGGTTTCCTTGCAGCTGATAGTACCTCTGTGTGTTTGGTCTGATCATTTAGGCTGTTTCAGGCTTTAGACTTCTTCTGTCTTACCAGGCTGTTTTCCTCCACCTCCTTTTAAACGCTGAATAAACTCAACACAGCTAATATGTATATCTGTTGCTAGGGATGCACTGATACCACAGTTTTTCAAACCAAGTACAAGTACTTACATTTGAGTACTTGGCAATAGCGAGTACCGGTGTGAGTACTACCCATTTAACTGGTATGGAGTCTAGACAAGAATCATAACAATTGAGTGGTTGGTTCTGTGATATATGTCATGGGTCACCCTGCGATCACGATGAAATCACATACGTTGGATACTGGACCAATATTTGCTCTGGAGTCTGTGTTAGGGACCATCAACAAATGACCAGTTTTCTGGAAAAAGGAAATCCTCATAAAGGACGTGAGAAACAAAAAAATTTATCAATAAACTGCCTGCCTGACCCAGTGACTTCAAAGATTACCTGAAATCTAACAAAAGCAGAGCGAATCACACATAGTTTTGGTTGTTATTCAGGGAGCCTCATGCTGTGGATTGCTTTAAACTTTAATGGGAAATTAAGAATTTGTCATGATCTGTGGGTTTTTCCTGTTTGATTACAGTCTTAGTTTGTAGTCTTCTTGTTTTGAGTTCACACCTGGTTTCTTTCGCTTCACCTGCTGCTCGTTTTGTGATTAGTTCTGTGTATACACTCTGTTTTCAGTTGANTGCTCATTTTGTGATTAGTTCTGTGTATACAGACTCTGTTTTCAGTTGGCTTTCGTTGGATCATCTTCATGTCACTCTGTTTCAGTGTTAGTTTTCTTGCTGTGGATAATCAATAGTTTCTTGTTTATTATTATTAAACCCCAGATTCAACTTGGCTTCCTCTCCTCCATCTTTCTGCGGCTGAGTCCATTTCCTCACCTCATTCCTCCTAGACTGTGACATAATTACACATGAAAGAAACATTTTTCAATAGCTTCTAAACCATGTGACCCGGTCACTTCAAACTATAAACGAGGAGGAAAACGTGTGTCTTGTTTAGCTGGTCGTCGATTAAAATTCAGCTCTGGTATCAGTTAATCCCTATTTGTAGGCGCCAGGAAGTAAAATACACCCACGTTAAACTTCAAATGACAGAGATTAGACTATGCATGAAATAACTGATTTAAAGATAATGTTTGAGGTTTCCAATCGTCTCTCCGTTCATCTCATATTCCTCACAGAAATGTTTGCTAGAGGCACGTATGAAGAAAATCAATTTCCCCAGAGGCACGGCAGCTCGCTCGCATATATCAGTCTGACATAAATGAAACCAGTGAAAGCTTAACCCCTCATGGTGAAACAAATCATTTCATGTCCATATTTGCCTCCTGGGCCTCCTTCTTGAGCTTCCCAAGCCTTTCCCTCCTCTGGTCAGTGACACAGCTGCTACGAATGACTGGCGTCCAACCTGGAATTCCTTCTTCCTTTCATTTCTCCTCCCAAGGTTGCAGAAAGCCTGGAGGAGGAAGCATGTCATGAGATGGGATGAATATGGTTTCCAGAGAAAGAGCTGGGGGGTAAAAGAGCGACAAACAGGCCATTTCTAGATGTTAGTGAGATGCTCTGCAGAGAGCAGCAGGGTAGTGATGTTGGTGCTGCTCTCGGGTTGCAGGGAAGTTCATTATCATGAGTGTCATGCTCTCTGCTTCTTCTTCCAATATCTTTTTGCCGGCAGCTAGTTTCCATCTCCCTGCTTGTGTCAGCTTTTATGTGAGTGTGTGGTTGTGATTACAGCAGCAGAGAAAAGGTACAGTGGAGCAGCAGCAGGTCCTCACCAGCTTCTCTGCATCACAATCATCCAATCTGCTTAAAATGCTCTGCACTGAGAATTTCACAAGCTGCCTGTATAACTTTGTTCCTCTGCTCAGTCAGCACTCCTGCTTCTGTTGTGGCTTCCCACCGATGTCTCAGCCTTTTGTTTTCCAACCTCCTGCTTTACCTCGATGGCTTACCTCAGCTCCCAGTATGTGTCTGCTTTGCTTCCCTGTGTATTCCCTGCTGCCATGACAACTTTAACTGTTGCTGAGTATTTTTTTTCCCCTCCCACCTTGTGTCGGTACTTCGGTTCTATAATCTTGTCAAAGATGGGGCTATCATGTTAATGCGAAAAGATTAATGTGTGAAATCAATGCANTTGTCAAAGATGGGGCTATCATGTTAATGTGAAAAGATTAATGTGTGTTTTTCTTCTTTTTTAACTTATTAATGTGTGAACAACACAGTTATTCACCATAAAAATCTGAATTTGGCATTGTTTCTAAGAGAAGAGTCACTGATGTGAACCAAATCCACCAACTACATATACTCTTTAATTATAAAGAACCATCTGGAAGTCTCATTTTAGTCAAATAAAGAATATTGTCAACTATTATATTTATCCCCTCTGCCAAGGTGGAAGTCATGTATTCAGTGCAGTTTGTCTGTATGTTAGCAACATTATTCAAAAAATTAAGGACAGAATTTGATCAAATTTTCAGGAAATCTCAGAAATGGAAGAAATGAACAAGTTATTAAATTTTGGGGGTGATCACCACCTGGATTTTTTTTTTAAGTACTCGAACCGTCAATGTTACAATACCCCCTAGAACCACCAGAGGGGGTCATTTTGATACCCTCCGTCGCAGCATAAAAAGGATAAATATGGCATTCACAGAGGCCAATTTTCCCCCTTTTCATTTTTTTTTATTCATCAATCATTTTTAATCAGAAGTAAAATAAAAATTTTATAAAAAATAATAATTACTTTATTAGCATGTAGGATTACTTTGGGCTTTTATTTCAAATAGAAAATGTCAAATACTTACAACATTCGCTTATCAGATAACGTAACAAAATGACATTTAAAAAAAATGTATTTATGTTTTTTATTAACTGTTTGAGGGGCATGAATAAGGAAACAGAACGCTGGATGTAAACAGATATTTATTCATTGTTTCGCACATGGATAGCTCCGATGCAGACCCGGTAGAAGACCCATGCATTCAGTGCAGCCATGTACAAAACGTTATAAAACACGCACTACAGGCCATATTCTAGCTGCAGCTACAGATCAAGACTGCCTCTGCATCTTGTCAAACTTGGTCTTTTTGCAGAAAAATTTCTTTATTTGTTGGAGCATAGCCAAAGCTAACTGTACATTCATTCTGCTGCTTCTGTTCAGTTTTTTTATGTTTTTGACAGCGTTAGATTGTCTGTCTGTTAGCAACATAACTTAAAAAGTAATGGACAGAATTTGATCAGATTTTTAGGAAATGTCAGAAATGGAATAAAGAACAAGTGATTAGACTTTGAGGATAGTGGGGGTCTGTGCTCTCTGAGTGCTTCTAGTTTATTTTTATAACTTGACTAAAAGACAAGATTCAGATAACTGGATTTTGACTAAAACTATGTTACACATTTGTGAGACTTTCTGGTTTTGTATGCTGTAAATATTTGCAGTGAAACTGCTGGTGTGGTTGTAGCAGCAGCTCCTAGAAATATGCAGAAGTTATTATCAGTCCAAACTTCTCTTAGGACCCTAATTGGATTAGCTTGGAGCCATTAGAGAACAAGTCATGTGACAAACACAGTGTATGGACTCGTCACTAATCCCGCTGTACACAGCCCACCCTCCCACTACCAGCCCCGACACCTGGGTCACAACAGGGACTTTCTGCTTCATCATCATCATCTTCCTCTTCTCCTGCTCAACTCACAGATCACACATTCCTCCAGCTGATGCAGCTCTCCTCCTCTTCCTCCTGTTTTTCTTCTTCTTGTGTTGTTGTTGCACCTGCATCCCAGCTGGGTCTCTGGCATCGGACCAGCTCCAAGCAGCGACTCCCCGTCTGTGGGCGGCTGTTCTCCAGCGGCTTCGGTGTTGCTGTTTGCATCAGTCTTCATCCAACTGCTCTCCCCGGCGCTCTAAGCACCGCCGCCCCTTCTCCAGCATACACATGCACACACTTCTCCACGCTGGTTGAGCCGCCACGCGCCATCTGCTCCCATCAGGAGAGGGTGATTGATGCAGTGCCTGTATAACAGCTACAGCGATGACTCATCCACTCCTGCAGTGAGAAAGTGTGTTTGTGTGATGTCAGAAAAACACACTACTTTCTCCCAATTCACCATGTATCTCCTTTTTCGCCAATTCAAGCTTTAAAATTTGCAGTTTTTTTAATCAGTAATCAATCATTTTTTGATCACGTGTTACTGTTTTTTCACATCATTACTTCTTCATGCTGGACTAAAATGCACATCAGCTGATGGTGTGGCTGATGAAAAATGTTAAAGACCAAAACTGCCAATGAATTAACAAGCTACACAAAGATGAGTAAAAATATATATTTTATCCTCCAGGCAATATTTCTTTAGGCTTGTTAGTTTAAAAGTTAAACTGGGTTAGATTTATGCCCACAGCTGATTATTTGTGTACACACTGCTGCAAGTAATGCACTCCTCTGACGCTCATTTCAGGTGTGTCTGTGACAGCAGGCCAGTGGCATCCTTAGGCCCCAACTACTGGTCAGGGGCCATCTAAGCAAGTCAAATTTATCCTGACAGGTGTTAATGCAGGTCTCAACCTCAGGTACAACCATTAGCATCAACATGCAGAGGAAGAGGCAAAAGCTTTCAGACACATGGAGTGGAAAACAAAGATAATTTTTCCCCACTGATTCCTAACAGTGACACGTGTGACACAAACAGAATTAGTCAACTATAACATCATTTCCATTCATTTCTTCCAGATTAACTCCATGCATCATTTTACAGGATATGGTTGATGAATCTGCTGCAAAAATTGTCCATCTAACCAAGTCTTACAATCTTGTATTCAGCCAAAAAAACTTTTTATTATTTTGTTAAACTTAATTAAACTTGTTATTTTACATGTTTATTGATTTAAATCATCTATCTGAGATCACATTGTATCTTTCACACCCAGTTTTAGCTGTAAAAACTACTTTCAAAACTTCACAGCACCAACTCACACACTGCAAAAATAAACGGTCCTAATAGAAAGAAAAAACACTTGGTAAGATTTCCTGAAATAAGAATAAAAATCTAGACTTTAAACAAGTGAGAAATATCTTAAAACAAGTGGTAAAATACTCATTTATTAAGTAAAAGCAGTCTCAAAACAGCCTGTTGATGCTTCTTCTAAGAAGTGGTAGCACAGTGGTGAACGTGGTATAGTTGGTGGCAGTGGCTCAAGTGGTAGAGCAGGTTGTCCTGGTTGGTGGTTCAACTCCCACTTCACCGTGGCCTTTGGCAAATAAACACTCCACTTCCAATCAGTAATATAAATGTTTGCTGGTGGGCGGAGAGGTTGCTGGCAGGGATTGTGTTGTGCTTTGCTACTCCAGCAGGGGATTTGTTAGTTTTCCATGAAAAAAAAAATATTAATAGCTGTTCCTGAATTAAGAGGAATCATCTTGTTTAGTTGCTCTTGTTTTAAAATTTATTTCTCTCAAAATGAAAAGAAGCTTTGACAGGTTGTTTTTGTGTGTAACTACACCCCCTACTGCTTGCATAACTTCACCCACTGCCAAATTTTGAAAAATGCCTAAAATTCAAAGACCTGTATATAAAAGATGGACGGAGCCTTCATGACGTCACCAGTAGGATTCTGAAGAGCTGAACTGAAGCTCATTGGGCGGTTCCCACCGTCGCCATCTTGGCAGCGCCACGCATGTCGTTATTCCCGGAAAACAAAAATGGGCAAAGAGGTGGAGCTGAGAGGGGGGGACTGTGAAGGTGGGGATGGATGATTGACACCCATCAAATACCGTGCTGCCTGTAGCTAATCGCTAACGGTAGCTAACCAGCTAACGGAGGTAGGCGAGTTAAAGGCGTGCTGTTAGCCAGCTAAAAACCGCGGTTGTGCTGCACTCTCCCTTCTTGTCGTGGATATTGGATACCTGTCAATCAAAAGGACACGCCCCTAATTATGCCAAATTTCAAGCCTAAATAACATCCAAACGGATGAGTTAGAAAAATAATTCATATACATCCTTTTCTGGTGTGGACTGACCACAGGAATCTCGCCTATACAGAGCACAAAGAGACTGAACTCCCGCCAAGCCCGTTGGTTTCTGTTTTTAACCGTTTTGATTTTTCCATTTCCTATCGCCCAGGATCCCAGAACACCAAGCCCGATGCCCTGTCCAGGTTGTACTCCGTTGACAAGGAGTCCATGGAACCAGCGCGCATTCTTCCTCCTTCTGTGGTGGTGGGTGGGGTAACATGGCATGTGGAGGATCGGATATGTCAGGGCCTACTCACTGACCCAGATCCTGGAGGAGGTCCTCCCGACCGCCTGTTCTGCACTGGATCCATTCCTCCATCACCATTCCTCCAAGGCGAGTTTTACAGCCAAGAGCTCTCTATTGCCAACATCATAGTTCCGTTCAGAGGGGTCCACTGCTTGGAGAAAAATGCACAGGGATGTAGTTTGTTGTCCTTACCAGATCGCTGGGACAAGACAGCCCCTACCCCGGAATCAGAGGCATCCACCTCCGGGACGAACTGCTGGTCCGGGTCCCCGACCATGACAATAGCTCAGTTTTTCAGTGTTCACTGATGTCAGCACATCAGTGTAGTCCAGTTTATCTAGAATCATTGTGTACTACAGTCATTTATGAGTCCTGAACATGAAAACTGCATTTTAAATTTCATTAACTGTACATTATTGTATGTCAAGTTAAGTTATTTATAAATAATTTATAAATAAGTCTTTATTTCACAATGATCTACTCCTTTTTTTAAGAAAAAAAATTTTTTTTAGTTTTCATTTAGTTTTGTCCTTTTTTTTATATCAAGTGTAATTTATTATTATTATTGTTGTTGTTGTGGTTATAAGGAGAAAAAGGTAAATTTCAGGGCTCTGAATGTCAGAATTATTATTAACACTGCAGAATAAAGTAGTAAAAAGCCGCTAACGTGCCAGATGTGAGCTTTACACGTCACCCTTTCCCCTTCCGTCTTTTCATTCGTGGCACAAACATATTTGCGCATTGAAAAGCGGCGCCTCTGATAGACTCGCATTGTGCTGCTGCCTCTGAAAGCTGAGCTGTGAGTAAATTCCTCATTGACATGCAGATGAAGGGCCAACCTGTTCCAGGCTCCGATCGTGGCTTTGGATGCAGCGGCCGGCTTTGTTTGTTCTCCCCTCTGTGATTTCAGCTGATCATCCCCAGCAGGATCTCCTCCTCCTTTTCACACACAGCTGCACAGCCACTTTACTTCTCGGTGGCCTCATTGTGGTGTGTGAACCGGTGTTGAACCACACTCATTGCAAGTGTAAAATGAAGCTCTGTCAGTAAACAATGTGTCTGATATAAATCGCAGTTAAGGGGGTGAAAGAACACAAAGCAGGTACAGAAACATAACACACTGAGATTTGAAAGCATTTGACCAGGGTTATATACAAAATGATGCCATTTATATCTCAATGACAACCTACCTCTACTGGAGCTCAGATTAATAAATGTTTAGTCTATCTTGAGCCAACTCACCATATAAACCAAACCATGAAAGTGAAAGAATATTGTGGCTCTTATTACAGATATTTTAAAATATATACCACGATGATGCTAAAAACCCTTCAAGCAGTGAAGCTTCTCTGCATCCACATGATACACGATGGAACATGCCAAATGTTTTCTGCTGTTGACGTAATTTATGTTTCATCTTGGTAGCCCAGAAAATACTATTAACATTGTCAAATGGTGTATCTTGGAGATTTGATGTGTGGAATTTAGATACACTACAAAGTAAAGGTCAGTAGCCCTACTGGCTACTATGATAGCCTGTAGGGCTGCACGATTATGACCAAAATAATAATCACGATTATTTTGATCAATATTGTAATCACGATTATTAATCACGATTATTCACCGTGTTTGGTGAAACATGAATTTTTATTGCACCAATTATAAACAAACTATGTGGCAACTATTTTAGTGAAAAATTAAACTTTAAATTAGAATAGATGATAAATAATGTAAAAAAAAAATAAATAAATTTACCATTCATTTTTGAGAAGTTAATTCAAATAATGGGGCTACAAAAGATGCTACATTAAGAGCCATTCGGCTCTGAGAACATCCCATCACTAGTAGGTATAGTTGTAATGGATGCTACCGTGGAAAGGGATGTCGTGATGAAAAGACGACCTAAAAATGTTTAGAGCAGTAAAAAGTTAATAAAATTAAAATCTTCAGTCATTGTTTTTTAAGTTTAATTTTATTAAGTGTAATAACTACTGGTTGAGAACGTGTGTGGTCAGAGATGCAGCAGAGCTCACACTTTGAATGTAAATATCGTTGACGATCAGGTTCTTTTAATTGTGGCCACCAAAATCATGATCACAATCAAAATCCGATTAATTGGGGAGCTCTAGTAGCCAGTGTTAGCTTCCTGGGTCAGTTCTGGGTTATAAAAAAATTTCTAAGTCTTGTCACCTGAAAGTTGTCCAACAGAAAACATACTGAGGATATGTCAGTGTGGGTTTCTACAGTACTGAGGGCTCCACTTTTGGCACCTTTGGAGTTTCACTTTTACACATTTTCAACTGTTGTCGTGTCATTTCACATGGTTAACATACCCTAACGGTTTCAGGTTTTGGTTAAACATAGCGTGGACTCTACTCCGACAAGTAAAACTGCACCCTCTGGTACTACAGAAATACCCTTCTTTAATAAAAGTGTCCCAATTTACAGCCATTGATTGTAAAGCCAATACTGTTACACCTGCACCAGGTTCTTCCAGGGTCACGCCTTGTCCTGCCTTTCACCACAGCAACCGCTCTACAGATTGCTGATTGGACACACCCTTGTCAGCTAGTCACTCACCATCCTACTGATTATCTGTACCTGTTACCACTTGGCCCTTCCAACTTTAAATTCACCAGCTCCACACTCATTCCCTGCCGGACCTCGTTCTTACCTGGACGGACCCTCTCTCTTCTCCTTCCAAGCTCTCTTGAGCCATCGACTCCACCTTGTTTCATCCAGTCATGAGATCAATCCTCCTACTATTCTGTATGCGAATAAAACCTGTTAATCCTTATCCTGTCTCCAGGTCCTTCCGTAACAAGTATGAACATGATAATTGTATCTTGGGGTTGCACGCTGGTGTGCACGCTGGTTAACTTTGCTGCAGCAGAACAGTTCCTGGGTTCAGCCTCGCTGTTATCTGTGTGGAGTTTGCATGTTCTCCCCATGTATGTGTGAGTTCTCTTCAGCTACTCCAGCTTCCTCCCACAGTCCACACACATGCATGTTCGGTTGATTGGGGTGTCTAAATTCTGCCTAGGAGTGAATGTGTGTGGTTGTTTGTCTCTGTGTTGGCTCTGTGATGGACTGGTGGCCAGTCCAGGGTATATCCTGCCTTATCCTGCTAATTGCTGGAATGGGGTCCAGCTTTCCTGTGACTCTGAATGGGAATAAGTGCTTTTCTTTCAAATATATCTTTAATTTGTTTATTCACTATATACCTAAAATATATCCATGAATGCTATTTTCTTAGTTTGTTTTTTAAGTTGGTCAAAAGTCCATCATAAGAGTGGTGCTCGTTTTGGGTTTTCTTGCATGCCTGGAATTGTGTTTCATCCTTTAACATTTTGAGGTATTTAAAAGTTACCCACAGAAAACTAAACTCAGTGAAGTGGATGAAGAAGAGTATGCTGCCTCGGTGAAAATGGATTGAGAATGGATTAAAAATTGACCGAGCGAGAGGTTTGTGGAGCTCAGCAGCTGAAGTCTTTGTCGATTTCAGACCAAACCGAGTCAGACTCCAGACCATCCAGCTGCTGTGTAAAAAGGCAGCTACTGGCAAGGAGCCGTGTGCATGTGCACGTCTTTGTGGAAAGACTGGAGGTTACAAGTGTGCACACACACTGCTCACACAGGAAGACGACTTCCAAATGTCAAGTGTTTGTGGAATAAATGTCAACTAGCTCAGAGACGGAAAATCAAAAGCTGCAGCCGATATGACACGAAAAAGAAAAATGACTGAAATGACAGTTTGGAAGAAGAGGGAAGAAAAATTTATAGATTTAAAAAAGAAATATTTTGACATGTCTGACAGGGAAAATAAAGCCACACCTACATGAGGCATGTATTGTATGTATTTTTTCTTTTTCTTTGAGAGCAGCTTGAGGGCGACATTTAGAATTAACAGACTTCTACTAACCAGCTGCTTTTTTCTGTTACAGGTTTCACTCCCTTTTTAAGCTTTCTATCTTAACGTAAGAAAAAAGCTGTAAAACACTGAAACATTGTTCGTTACAGTCTTTTAATCTCAGTCTGATTGGAAAATAACGGTTTAATCGTAGAGTCCAGATAGAGGGCAGAGTGCACCGTCACTGTGCACCAGTCTGCCTGCTGACATCACACACCGTTAATGTTTTTAAAGCAAAGCTCATAGCGTGCTTACCGTTGCATGGTTCGCTGTGCTGCTTAGTCTTATTACATTTCTACTTTAACTTGTTTTATCATCAATTAATATAATGATTTTTTTTTTAAATATCATTTTATTGCATTTTATTATTTATTTTTATTGAATTTTATTGACCAATTTTGTTTATATTAGTTTTTTTTAATGTTTTTATTATTGATGTAATTATTGTTGTTTTGTGGTTGTTGTTTTTTTTAAGTTGGCTATTTGTCCAATGTGTTTAAGAGGTTTGGTCTAAAAAAATTAACTTATCAAAAGAGGAAAATTCAAGGATTTCTTAACTGTAGCTAAACTTAGTTTCTTAGCTGGGGTTTCTCCAGCCATCATGGTTACATCCATCACATGGACTTTCCTCTGCAGCTTATCCATGATCGCAGCCTCCAGTTGGTTCACCGGGGCTTTAATGGGG
>CM047982.1:31488351-31499420 GCA_026261665.1 Melanotaenia duboulayi
AAGGGCTGCGCCTATACGAAATAGAACACGATTTTGTGGATCATCAGTTTTATTCCAGCACACAGACATTGGATTAAAGATAATGAGATATTGATCAGACACTGGTTGAGAATGCCACGAGACGACATCACCTTCATGAACGCTCCAGATTATTTTAACAGATATTGATTGTTAAAGATGCCGGGCTTATGATTGACGATGCTAATTTGGTATCTTAACCAGCTTTGTCTGTTTCTTGATGTTTTGGTTCTGCAATGATAAATGTGGGATTTAACTTGTTTATCCACACTCGTTCAGCTGTGGGAAGATGGCAGATCATATGGTTCTAGGTATTTGATGTGCATGTGAGAAGCCTGGTTTATATTTACTTGTTAAAGTTTGAGCTTCCTCCTTGTAGAATCAGCCTTTGAGAATTGTATGACTTGAATTGTAGCCTCACTTTCCTGATTTTAGTTGACAGGAGGCACCTGGTGTGGTCTTCTGCTTCTGGAGCCCATTGTATGTTCAGAGAGGCTGTTCTGCAGACTTTGGTAGGAACCAGTGCTTCTCTGACTTCCTGTTGTCTTTCTATCATCTCCAACCAGTCGGCCCATTCTCCTCTGACCTCTGACATCAACAAGACTTTCTGGTACAGACAACTGCTGCTCACTGGATATTTTCTCTTCTTCAGACCATTCTCTGTAAACCCTAGAGATGGTTGTGTGTAAAAATCCCAGTTAATAATCAGACCAACAAAAATGCCATGTTCAAAATCACTTAAATCCCCTTTCTTCCTCATTTTGACGCTCAGCTTGAACTTCAGCAGTCTTCATGCCATCAGGGCCAGTGAGTCTGTCTGTGGTTTGACATGATACATCTAATGCCCAACTTGGGAATGACTGAAAGTCAACAAAATGTTTCTTTGCTCACTTTTTCCAGACCGAGCCACAGTTGACAGACTGCAGTGCAGGTCTGGCTCGTCTTTGCATTGCTATGCTGAACAGATGTGTTTTTTCAGCACAAGTAAACTCTAGTGGTGTTGCATAAACAGCGCCATATGCCCGCAAATGCTGCAGAGCTCATCCTGTGGCAGCCTTTGGCAATCTGTTTGCTGTCTCATTGAACATGGAGGCTGCCTGTTTAAATGTAGAAGCATCAGAAAAGTGCTCCTCTCAGAGAAACCAGAGGGCTGTTTCACTGCGCTCCTTCTCTTTAGCTCGGTCAAAGAAAGGCCCTTCATGTGGTTTAAGAGGTTTCTTTTACGCCATGAAATTCCATATTTCAGAGTATGAGCTGTTCTGCCTTTGAAAATGATGCAGAAATTAAATCAGACTGAAATATCTACCAGCATCTCAAAGATAAATTTGAAGTCTTCGAATGTACAAACGAACAAGGAGGAGAAAGGGCTTTATTTATTACTTAGCAATTTGATCTGAAGGAGGAATCCCCTACTAAAAGCATTAGGATTGGATTTTCCTTTGCTCCTTGTGCTCAAGCTGGTCTCAGTTTACCTGCATTTACAGTAAAGTTTCATCATCATCCAGCAGAAGCTTTTTTCTGGTAATATTTCATTGTTGAGTTTGGGATAAAATGTTAACCGAGGGGATGTTTAGAGGCAGAGGAGGCAGAGAACTAGTTTCACATCACCGTAGGGAAAACAAAGGTGTGTTTTTGATCTTGTTTTCTTGTTATGGGAAGGAGGTTGTTCACAGATCACAGCACGATGGCTGAACTCCCAGTGTGAACTGAAGTAAGTCATCCATGAATTTATTATTACTGTGGCGTTGTGGGATCTCCACGGATCTTAACACAGAAACATACATAAAAGCTGCCGTAACCAATGATATTTGGTCCTCTTCATATTAAAATAGTGGATTTTTAGACATTACAAGAAGTGTTTATTTAAGAAAGTTTATTTTAGTCAACTTTTTGCTCAAATTCAGTAAAATAAACAGCACAAAAAGTAAGAAATTTATATTTAGTCGATTGCTTCTCCTCTATGATTATACCAGTTAGTGGATTGGTCACCTTTACAAGCTATAACTTGTAAAGATTGTGCCATCTGTTGAATGAGCTACACAGCTAAACGTGTGTGTACTGTAGCCCAAAATGTGCCAGAAGCCCCTTTAATATTCTCCTGTTGTTCTGAGCTGCTAGATGGGATGGCTGGACAGGAAAGAAAACCGCATGTTTTCACTTAGTTTTACATTATCAGTTGTTGTAAAGGTAAATAATCTGGCTTTCTAACAGTATTTCATACAACACCAGTTAGTGTCATTACCGGAGAAAAAATTATTGATCTAACACAAACTTTCTTACTTTATGACAGGGATGAGCAAGTCCTGCAGGTTTTAGATGTTTTCCTGCTTCAATACATCAGATTGAAATTGTAGACCATTAATGGGCTTGTGCAGACCTTATCAAGCTTTTAGACAACCATTTGATTTAAATCAGACGTGTTGCATCCGGGAAATGCTGAAAACCTGCAGGACTGTGGCTGTTGTGGACTGGAGTTGGTTGTTGATCCATGATCTATGAATAATTTTCTAATCAACAAAGTCAATATCTATGATTTATGTGGTGTATAAAACACAAAAATTCCACTTAATTTCAGCATGAAATGTTTGTTCCATATTTTTGGAAGAAATGTCTCATTGTCAACCATCCAG
This sequence comes from Melanotaenia duboulayi, assembly GCA_026261665.1. NCBI lineage: Eukaryota > Metazoa > Chordata > Actinopteri > Atheriniformes > Melanotaeniidae > Melanotaenia > Melanotaenia duboulayi. Next base: position 31,491,000 of record CM047982.1, read on the forward strand.
AAATCAGTTGGTCAGAATCCTTCAACCATAGGTAAGAACAGTTAGTAGAGATACTGGCACGGCTTGGTCTGGGCACTGAAATTACTTAATTCTTTGTCTCAGAAGGACAGTGTGTCACATGGAAGACCTACAACACAGACCACACACTTAACGCAAAGAAAAAGATCTGCTTCTGCTAGAGTTCACAGCGAGCTAAATATAGATTAAATAAAACAAACAATAAAACAGAATGAAAAATAAAATACACTTTTTTACCAAAAGTCTTCTCTCACCTATCTAAATAACTGAAATCAGGTATTCAAATCACTTCCATGGCCACAGGTGTATAAAAATAAAGCACAGGGGCATGCAGACTGTTTTTACAAACATGTATGAGGGAATGGGTCGCTCTCAAGAGGTCAGTGAATTCCACCGTGGTGCTGTGATAGGATGCCACCTGTGCAACACGTCCAGTCGTAAAATTTCCTCACTCATAGATATTCCACAGCCAACACTCAGTGGTATCATAACAAAGTGGAAGCGATTGGAGCTCAGCCACATTGTGGTAGGTGCCTTAAAGTGCCTGAGCAGGGTCGGCAGGTGCTGAGGTGCATAGTGCGCAAAGGTCGGCAACTTTCATTTGCTACAGACTTCCAAACAGGTCAGCTTAAGAACAGTGCGAAGACAGCTTCATGGATTGGGTTTCCACGGCCGAGCAGCTGCATCCAAGTCGTACATCACCAGAAGCAATGCAAAGCGTCGGATGCAGTGGTGTAGAGAACGCTTCTATGAACCTGCCTATATCCAGCCTTTAGTTTTTTAGTTTTTTTGATAAATATGTCACTGAAATATGACCAGTCTACAATTCCCCTCTAAGATTAATAAGTTATTTTTTTATATGAGGATGATTTTAACAACCACAGTTTTCCCATGTGTCTAAAAGAAAAACTTTTCTTGGAGTTGTGCGTGAACATGGCCAATCTGTGTTTTTCTCTGTGTTTACACTCTGCCTCCTATTGTTGTATGACTGGCTGTCTGTGATCAGCTGATCAGTTTTTCTGTCACTAGTACGACTCGTTGCATTTATTGTTCAGCAGATAAGGAGGAAACTAGCAGTTTATGGTTCACACCGACACATATTTACCCCAATTTATTGTTTTTGGCGGGACCTTCTCTAACAAAGTAGCTGACAGCTGGTAGAAAGGATTTATACTTCAGGTATGCAGGGGCGGGTCTAGAAAAGTTTTACTGGGGGGCCAAGGCAGGGGCGCTGACCGGAAAAAGGGGGGCATAAATGAGACATTTTGTTTAAGGGCTAGATTTTATACAATATTGAAACTATCATTACAACAACAGTGATCATCTAATATAAGAAAAAAAGTGAGAAAAAAACTCACATTTGGTAGTTTTATGACAGATGTTAACACCATGGCGACGGTTGGTGAGATGAAAACAGATTCGTTCTTAGCTCTTAAAGAACTTACCTAAAGAATTAATGCTGAGCTGAATAATTTCTAATGCTTCTTCTCTCAGCAGGTGACTGAAGAACAATAGATAAGCATACAGGTTTTTATTTAATATGGCAGCTCAGAAAGTGTGTTTGAACACCACTTGCTACACACACTTGACATCCACCCCGATGACCGGCTTCACCGACCACCGCCACACAGCAACGCTCGATTCCCTCACCTCATGGGAACGCCACAAATTTCTATCTGGTCTGCAGGAAACGCTGGATCTGATGGACAGATTTAATGCAGTTTAACATTTTTGACATTAACAGTGACAACTATTTTTTTTTTCCTATTTTGATCCTTTCGACTGTCAAAATTCTTCATAGAATCTAACTCTGTCAGTTTCTATCTCTAGTTTCTATCTAATCTCAGTAAAACCAGCTGCCTCCGCTGTATCGGTAAACAGTGCTCCACCCTCCCATACATGCTGGTGTCTTATGGTAAGTGACTTGCAGCAGCTCTGCTGGAAAGTGATGTCTGGTTTGTACAACAGGGATTTAATTAGCAGAGGTTGGGAATTAAACTAGCGATAAGCTGTTATTTTAGTCTGGGTTATTAGAGTCACATCTAACCTAATAAGTGGAGCTGTGGAGCCGTGCTTCTCTTTATGTTCTATGGTGACAGTCCAATTATCGTTCGCTGTGAGCCGGGCGGCTTCCTCATCCTTTCTGTGTCACCAGGTCTCCACAACACTCTTGATACAAGAAGCAGGCTGAATGATGCTGCATTCAGACCTCTGAGTAGACTATAGGATCCGGTCACATGGCTCTGTGGTGCCCTCTGTTGGGACTCTAACCCTCTACCACTACTCACAAGTGAAGATTTTCCTGCAAGAGAATTTGGATCCTGGGTGAAAGTGTGTCTTGGTCAAACCAGCTAATGTTGACTGGTTAATACGGGTAAAAGATTGGGCTCTGCCTGGAAAGGAATCGAAGCCCCAAACTGATTGAGAATGCTAAGCTTTTAGGATTTATGAAGAGGAATGTCTGGGTAAATCCTCCAACTTCATCCCCTTTTGTATATAAAAATTCTTAGACACCCATGGTACCACCTCCCTCCCCTGGATGCCCACCAGCTTTAGTTTAATCTGCTCCTCTTCCGCTCACCTCCACCCCGGAGACGAAGACTGAATTAGAGGACAGCGAGGAGCATTACTCTCTTGGTTGAAGGATTTGAGGATGGTCATGATCTTCTGGGAATGGTCTGATCTAACGAATCCTGAAGTAATGTTTTTATAATTCTTTAAGGGTTTAGTTTTCAGACATCAGATCTATCATCAGTGTGATTTCAGCCCTTCTGAGAGTTTGGTTGTCTGGAGGTGGATGGAGGATGGATGAACAAGGGAGAACGGACTTTAAATTAGGCTCATTTGTCACTTTGCAGCCGACTGTCCTTCTTTCGCCTCTCTATTCATCCTTCATTCATTCCTCCAGCTTCTATTTTTTGCTTCTTTCCAGCATCATTGTCTGCCCCCCTACTCAACCTCCTGTTTGTCGTTCTCTTTCTTGGTATTCCCATCTTCTACTACCTGTCCCTTCCAATCTCTCCACATCTTCCTCCATTTTCTCTTTTCTTTCAACTTTCATTCTTGCTGTCTTCCTCACTTACAGTTCCTTTTGTTTTCCTATTACTTTCTTCATACCCTATCCCTCCATCTATCTCCCCTCCTCCGTTCACCAGTTGATTTCTCCCTCATGGTGGCTGTAATTTGCTGAGAGATGGATGGGCTGGCTCTGCAATCATCCCCCTCCCTGCTGTTTTTGATGGATCTCCTGGCTCAGCTGTTGGACTCATTCTTAGAGCCTCACGGCATTAGCTACCCCTCAGTGACAGACTGATGAAGCGGTTGGTTTAAGAGACAAGAGCTTCTGTTTTAATGTGTTTCTAAAGGCCCGAATATTGCCGGATGTGCTGTCAGGGTTAGCGTTATAATCTCTACCTCGACTGGTCCTCAGAGCAGCGTGAAAGCTGAGAAGCTCGCACTCAGCAAGTCGCTTAATATTTAGGGATCCATGTCTGATACGATGTGCGTGTACTCGTACTCTGTATTCGTAAAAGTGTTCTGATACAACAGAACCGGATACCAATGTGAACAGTACTAGGGCCGTCAAAATGAACTCGTTAATGCGAAACGATTTATCTGTGGAATAAATATTGATTTTTTTTTGTAACGCATGAACAGCAGCGTTATTACTTGTGCTACGTTAAAAATCTGAGAGGCTTATTTTGGGCATTAATGTGATTTGACACAGCGGTGGACCGAATTCACCACAAACCACTTTATCCTCCTTATTTATGACCTTCCTGGTCATTTTCAAGCCTTACACTGATGGTTTCAGTCACTAAGATTGTTCATTGTTACGCTGTTTAGCTTGTGTAAGGTCTGACACTGTGAACGTGGTCTTCCCACGGTGGATCCATCAGGATAGATAATTGTTTTCTCATCATTTCTGTCTTGCTGTCAAGTTTTGATAGTGTGAGAATGCTCACACATAACATGTGTGTTCAAATTNTTTCTGTCTTGCTGTCAAGTTTTGATAGTATGAGAATGCTCACACATGTGTGTTCAAATGAACTTTATTGTCTCACCTGGTAGTTTGTTTGAGCCACCAGGGGTCATCAATCAGCAAGTGTAAACGAGGCTTCCCCGACAGCCTGACCTGTGGAGCGTTCAGTGATACGCTGCAGTTCTCAAACACACCCTTCAGTTTGCACACAGGTCGAGTTGTTTCAAGAACAATCCAGTGGACTTGTTAAAGTTTACGCTCGGCTCAGTGTGTCTCTGCAGGGTTTTTAACCTAACTATTTTTCCTGATTTATATGTTCCTTCCCGAACTTCAGGAAGCTGTTTTAATCCAAAACGCTCGCCAGCATGTTGTGGTGATATCTGTCAGGAAGTGACTCACTGTTCATGAATTCATGAAGTATTTGGTGTCTTTGGACTTTTATTTGTTTGTTCTGTTTGTGGGCCAACACATTGTTTTTAATTAGTCTCTGTGCAGTTATTTATTTCTCTGTTTTTAATTTATTTCTACTCTCTTTGCAGCTTTTATCTGCTGGCTTGATGAGATTTCCTCCTCCGCCTCGTGTACTTTCCTCCTCTGTCCAGGAAACATGAACCCAGGGATTACATGTGACTCAGTTTCCATTTCCTTCCTTTGTCTCCTCTACATACATATTTAAAAGAGATGTTTCCAACCTCTGCAGTAAATCCACTATCTTCACGATCATAATTCATTTTAAGCGTAACACATTTATTACAAGGCGAGGAGAGTTCTGCGCTTGCTGGTTAAATGTTTATGAGGCAGTGCCACAGGGAAGGTGAACGTGCTGGAGATGATACTATCTCAAGCCATCTGTCTGGAATAGCTTTACTGTGTGAATAACACTAAATGTCAATGAATAACCTTTGTGTGAGGCTCTAAATGATGGATTAAGAGGCAACTATAGCTGCAAGACTTGTTGACTTGGAGAAAAGTTAACCTGCTTCATCTTCCCTAAAATGGAAATGGGTCACTTCACACCAGGATTAAACCATAAAGTCACACAAACGAGAGAAAAATCGCTTTTCATTAGAAGACCAGCTGTGCAGTAGCAACAGGTAAAAAATGATTCCCGAGTAATGGAGCTGATTCACGTACACCTGCTTTTAGTATAGAAGGAAAATTGATTTATATCATTTTAAAGTGAATTGATATAAAAAGCCAAACATAAAGTCCATGACTTCATTTTTTTACAGTTCATTACAAAACCCTTTATTTCTAGTGCTACTGATGGCCCTAATTGGGGTGGAAATATACAGTCTAAAAGATTTTTCTTTATAACCTGCTGACTCATCTGCATCAGCGTGGAAAGAGAAAATAAATATTTCTGGTTTGTAAGTAGCTGCGACATTTAAGCAGCCTCTATCTGCAGATTCAGAAAAGGTCATGAACACCACTGGAGAGTTTGAGTGGATACAAGACTGCACCTGTTTACCTGTGTTGTCTTTAAATAGCGCCTCAAACCAAACTGCTGGCCAGTTCATGACACAAAACGGCTTAATGTATTTATCTGACTTTCTTGAACAGCATCAACAAGTCAAACAACAAAGAGTCTGAAGACCTTCTGGGGTTGCCGTTATTTGAACAAAATTTTGCTCTAAGTCTTCGGAGTTATTTAATATCCAACTGTGCAAATTTCTAGTTCACCTTCTGCTGATCCATAAACTCCATAAAAGAGATGTGGAGAAATGGTGTGTCTGGCAGGCAGATAATCCCACTGACAGACTAGCTAAATGACTCCAGGCCACAGAGAGGAAAACAAAAACTCATTTTTAAGCAGAATAAATTTAGATATCCGTCTGGCTGGGACCGCCACAGAACGACAGGGAGGCTGTAAATTTATGGGTCATCGTCTGTGTTTGTGCATGCGCCCTTCAGGGTTCAAAAGCAGGATGCCATAATGCAAGTCAATGAGCCCAGCAGCCGTTCACGGCCAAGATTTTCCAAGGCAGGCAAATAACTCCATTTAGTTAGGGTGGTTGGACAGTATGCTTAAATAAATACAAGTCAGAGCTTTTAATCACATCTCTGTCAGCTGTCATTTCTACAGTTTTCAGTGTGATGTTGGACTCTGTTTTTACAACTATGCAAGTCACGATTCCTCACATTTATTATCATGCTCCTCTAAAGTACACCCATTTTTAAAACATCAGGACATGAAAAATAATCTTGAATTTTGGCAAATACAACTTCAGAAGTACAACAAGCATGTTAACAGCTAAAGTTCATGATAGAACAACAAGTATAGAGCAACATCAGCATGGCAGCACAGCTTAGGTTGGCAAGCTGCATCTGAACAAACCACAAGACTTCTTGAACAACGTCCTTTAGACAGACCAGACCAAAGTAGACATGTTGGTTCAGAATGAACAACAAAAAAAGACTGAATGCATCATATCAGTACAAACCCCATAACAGCTGTTAGCAAGGTGGTGGAGGGATGATGATCAGGGCTTGTTCTGCAGCTACTGGACCTGGACACCTTATTCTCTGGATACCAAAGTATTGTGGAATCAAATGAGAGCTTGGCTGAAACTGCCTCATGCAGCAGGACAAAGTTTACATGACATCAAAATCAGATCTATCAGGAGTAATCAGATTACTGTGATCATGTAATTCAATGTGTCTATATGCACTTCTGAAATGCAATATTTAGAAGTCCCTTATCTACATTTTTCCATCTGTTAGATTTCTTTCGGGGTGTTTACATAGTGATGTAACGTCCTGTTGTTTTCATAACAGGTGTGTTGAACATGGTCTTACGACTACCTGCATGAAGACATTGGGGAGAAATATTGGCACGTTAATCTAATTTTCTCGTAATCACATAATGGCAGTTATCTGATAAAGGATATCAAATTTAGCTGTTACATGACTACTTGAATTATCTGATAACTGTATAAAATCAGGTAATCAGATTTTTGATGTGCCTGGCTCAGTGATCCCAAACACACAAGCAGCAGATCTACAACAGAATGTTGACATGATCCAGTCAAAGTCCAGACCTCAACCTGATGGAACTGCTGTGGTTGGACCTTCAGAGAGCTGCAGAAACCAGTGCTGCAAACCTCAATGAGCTGAAGCAACCATGGAAAGAAGCGTGGAGCCAAGTTACTTCACAACCTTGAGAGAGACTGATAACGTCATCCAGAAAAGCTTCGATGTACTGCTCTTATCAGAGCTTCTACAAGCTGCTGGATCATGGGGTGGACACAGTTTTGGCTTGGTCTTTGTTCCGTAAATGACGTTGTTAGAAGCCNGGCTTGGTCTTTGTTCCGTAAATGACGTTAGAAGCTGCGCTGTTCATCTGAAATTAGATTTAACAAATATAACTTGGACCAGATGACTCATTAAATCTCTACAACACAAGCGTTACCCTCGTGGCCGTAAAGCTGTAGAACATGCAGATCTACTCAGTCTGAGAAGAAGTGGACTGAATGTGACCAGATAAATGACAACAGGCTGGACTTGGATAGCGACAAGAGTCTCCTTTTTTCTGTCAGTATTTAAAGTTGCTATCAGCAGATTTGAGCAGTGATATAAGACATTGATTTGTTTTCTTCTGAGGGTCGTGGCTCAGAAAGTCAGGGAAACGCAGCCCTGCATGATTTATCTTTTCATTTGACTAAAGGCCGCTGTTGCTGTCGTGTTTCTGGCCAAGTGACGAACTTATGATTCTGTGGAAATAGCTCTCCTTCAGACCTCGCTCACTCAGACTTCTTTCTGTTGAGTTCACAGCCTCAAGTTTATTAATGCGTCTCATCTCCAAGGACAGCGTTGGATCGACCGATCAGGGACGTGTTGACAATCTGGACACGCGTCTCCGTCCTGAGCGCGAGCCAAACAGCGGGGATGATGTTGTCAGTCGACTGATGGACAGTGTGGACAGACACTGTTATGACTTTCATGTTCTTGTCAAAGGCCTGGGAATTCATCAGCAGGGGTTGAGTCCCATCTTTAATCTAGCAGATTATGTTCCTCAGACGGGTTAGGTGTAGATTAAAGCACACAGCGCTGCTGGAGGTGAGATTTACTACCGTAGGGTGTGTCTCAGTGTGTGTTTACTTCTCCTTGGAGAAGTGGTGGAAGTGGATGGAAGTTTAAAGCTGATTTCCAGACATGCAGCAAAGCAACAATCATCTTTTTTTACTTTGTGTAGAGCTTCTGCTTTGCCTTGACTAATTAAACCTGGAGAATTCTCTTTATTCTGCATAACAGCTTCTTATAACGCAGGTTCTCTTCTTCACCTACGTCTCGGTAGGACTGGGCGATTAATCGAATTTTAACCACAATTAGGATCTGGGTTTTCATCGATCATAAAAATTAAATGATCGATTATTTTTGTGCTTTACAGTTTCCTCTTGTGCTGTTTTTAGTTGTGAAAA